>OY720441.1:270106886-270299435 GCA_963082915.1 Dolichopus griseipennis
GAAAAAATGTAGAAGCTTTAATTTTGGCATAAGGGTGTTCTTTACTATTTCTTGTGTGTCCCCCTAAATTGGGATCGATTGGAGTGGTGGTTCGATACCCCTCTTAGAACTCCGAAGGTCTAAAGCTTATAAATGAAATTACTAAAAATAGTAAATAAAATTAATATATAACGTTCCACTTGTGTACAAGGCTTAATTAGTATTTAAAGTACAGCGCGGACTGCATATGGGCGAAATCACCTCAAGGGTTTGGATTCTGGACCTTTTAATCGGTGTCAGGGCTAACGCACATATATAAAAAATCACGATAACTCAACAACTAATAACGCTATCTTCAAAACTACGGCGCTGATTGCGTACTGTGGGTAATGTACAACGGGTTCGGAACTTAGAACTTTTTGATCGAATTTAGGCCAAACGAGCATAATTCCGAAACCAATGAAGATAGAACCTCCAAACTTGGTATCAGGGTGTCTCTTTCTATTTTCTTAGTGCCCTTGGCACCAATTGTAGTAGTGGGTTGGGGACCAGCCACACAGTTCCAAAGACCTTAAAGCATATTTTCGAAATTAATACAGATAGTAACTTCAAACAAATTTAGACGTTTCAAATTTTGTACATGGGTGCTCTTTCCTATTTCCTGCGCGTTCTCCTAATTTTGGATCAATCAGAGTGGTGGTTAAGTACCCCTCTTTACACCCCCCAAGGTTTAAAAGCATCATCGAAATTAATAAAAATATTAACTTAAAATTAAGATATGTTTATATTTTGCATTTGTTTATATTTTTATATTAAAGTATTTTTTATTAAAGATTTATAATTATTAATTATTGATTATGCCATTAATTTGAAACCCAATGGCGAATGGTAGCTGAGTCGAGTCGAAAACCAGAAAAGTTTTTTCACTTTCACTAGAATTCGAACACGGGCCCTTCCGCATGAAAGGTCGGCACTCAACCACTGTGCCACCCAGCTGTTTTAATATAGTGCTTTTTTGGAATTTGCAGGGGCTGTACCTTCGTCACCCTTCAAAATTAAAAAAAAACCTTTGACACATGTTGAAATATAATTATAGTGCTTTGAATTTTGTATATTACTAAAAAAAAATGTTCACAGGTATTCAAATTACAGGTGTTTAAAAATAGCAAAATTTCAATT
Source organism: Dolichopus griseipennis (assembly GCA_963082915.1). Taxonomy (NCBI): domain Eukaryota; kingdom Metazoa; phylum Arthropoda; class Insecta; order Diptera; family Dolichopodidae; genus Dolichopus; species Dolichopus griseipennis. The sequence continues at coordinate 270,108,045 of OY720441.1, forward strand.
TCAATCCCTTATAGCTGCAAAACAGGGGACGGGACAAAAAAAATTTGTTAACCGACTTCTACATATTTCAGAGCATCTAACTACTCCCAAAACTTCAAAACCCTAGCTTGGCCCGTTTAGAAGATATGTGTGGCCAAAAATTTTGCAAAAATTGAGTTTAGCATAATGGTAAATTTTAGTACCGTATGGCAACCCTAAACAATTATTTTAAAGATTTATAAATTCTATAAAACCAGCTATCTTTTGCCGTTTTCAGATTGAAAATACACCTAATAGAACTCTTGTTATAACAATTTGAATATAGGGATTTTCCCAACTTTAGGGTGCTGCAGCTCCCTAAGAGGTGGGGCTACAGAAAAAAATACTTCTACGAAATTATTTTTTTTGTAATACCTACTCGTGGTTAAAATTTCTTCTTTATATTTCAAAGATGTAAAAGTTTCTGTAAACATACGGACAGTCGGACAGACAGACAGACGGACGGACAGAGTGAAACAATATAGGCACATTTTTCCAAAAATTTTTGGAAATGTGCTAAAAAGGAATTTAACCGTTTAATAAAAAAATATTTTGTTTTTAATTTACAAAATATTATACAAAATATGTTTTATGGTAAAATTCTTAGCCTTTCAAAAATATAAAAGTGTTAAATAAAAAAGGAAATAGGAAAGAACCCTCGTGTATCAAATTTAAAGTTTCTATCTTCTTGAATTTCGAATATAAGCTTTTCAGTTTTAGGTTTTCTTAGGAGGCGTCTGAACCAACACTACAGTTAAGTCTAAATATCGGGGACACATAAGAAATAGGAAATATATTCTTTGGCTTCGAAATTATATCCATTTGGCCTTAGATCGATCAAAAGCTTCTAGAATCCGAACTCATTATCCGAACTCGACCAGAACCAATTCCCATGGTACTTTCATTATTAGTAACCTGAAGTTTAAATTTCATCAAATTAGGGGCATTATTTTTTGATTTATACTGCTTTTAAGATATATGTTCGTTAGCCTTTGAACTTTTAAACGTTCAAGAACCCGAAACCATGGTACGATTTCGCCCATATGCAATCCCCGTCATACTTTCAATACTAGTTAACCCTTGTACACAATTGGAACGTTTTATCTTAATTTTAAGTTAATATTTTTATTAATTTCGATGATGCTTTTAAACCTTGGGGGGTGTAAGAGGGGTACTTAACCACCACTCTGATTGATCCAAAATTAGGAGAACGCGCAGGAAATAGGAAAGAGCACCCATGTACCAAATTTGAAACGTCTAAATTTGTTTGAAGTTACTATCTGTATTAATTTCGAAAATATGCTTTAAGGTCTTTGGAACTGTGTGGCTGGTTCCCAACCCACTACTCCAATTGGTGCCAAGGGCACTAAGAAAATAGAAAGAGACACCCTGATACCAAGTTTGGAGGTTCTATCTTCATTGGTTTCGGAATTATGCTCGTTTGGCCTAAATTCGATCAAAAAGTTCTAAGTTCCGAACCCGTTGTACATTACCCACAGTACGCAATCAGCGCCGTAGTTTTGAAGATAGCGTTATTAGTTGTTGAGTTATCGTGATTTTTTCTATATGTGCGTTAGCCCTGACACCGATTAAAAGGTCCAGAATCCAAACCCTTGAGGTGATTTCGTCCATATGCAGTCCGCGCTGAACTTTAAATACTAATTAAGCCTTGTATACAAGTGGAACGTTATATATTAATTTTAATTTACTATTTTTAGTAATTTCATTTATAAGCTTTTAAACCTTCGGAGTTCTAAGAGGGGTACCGAACCACCACTCCAATCGATCCCAATTTAGGGGGACACACAAGAAATAGTAAAGAACACCCTTATGCCAAATTTAAAGCTTCTACATTTTTTGAAGCTGCTATCTTTATTAATTTTAAAGGTATTCTTCAAGGTCTTCAGAAATATGTGGCGGGTCCTCGACCCACTACTCCAATGGGGCCCAAATTTCAAGTACACTGATACTAAAATTTGGAAGTTCTATCTTCATTGGTTTCGAAATTATGCTCGTTTGGCCTAAATTCGATCAAAAAGTTCCAAACCCATTTTACATTATCCACCGTACGAAATTACCGCCGTTGTTACATTCAGAACCCTACAACACAAATTTTATGAAGACGGCGTCATTAGTTGTTGAGTTATCGGGATTTTTTATAAGGGGTTTGTTAGCCCTTAGACCGATTAAAAGGTCCAGAATCCGAACACATGGGCTGATTTCGCCCATTTGCAATCCTCGCCGTACTTTCAGACCTAGTAACCTACAGTTAAAATTTCATCAACATAGCTCCATTACTTTTTTAGTTATCGTGCCTACGGACGGACGGACGGACGGACATGGCTATATCAACTAAGGAGGTCACGCTGATCACAAATACATATAATTTTCCATATCTAGCTCGCTTCCTTTAGGTGGTTACAAACACCATACCAAAGTTAATATACCCCTTTACCTATTCTATAGGTGTAGGGTATAAAAAGGATATTTTTGAATTCCGAAAATATAAATAACAATTTGAGTGATATATGTAGAAGATATATAGGCAAAGGTAAAATAGGAATTTTTGCTGAATTAAATAATCATAAATATAATATTGTGCAAAGAAAATTAATTGAACCGTATAAGGAACTGTCATAACATAAAATTCGTTAGATGTAATTATTTTGACAAAGATATGACGACAGAAGAAGAGACTCTCAAACAAATACATAAATATCGTAAAAACGAAAAAAGCCATACCGGTATTAACGAAAATTATGAAGGTTTGAAAAAGGTCATATATTTTCCAAAATTAAAAAATATTGTCAATAAATATATTAATAATTGTGATATCTGTAATTGAGTTATTGATAACTTACAGAAAAACCTAAAGATATTAAAGAGATCATTCATATTGACATATATACCAATACAAAACAAAACTTTTTAACATTTGTGGATCGTTGATCGTTGCGTTGGAAATATGCCTCGGTTTTTCATCTGAATGATAGAAACAACCAAAGGATAATAGAAAAACTAAGAGAACTTAAAGCATAGAGAGGGAATTTCAAAAAATTAATATCTGATAACGAATTTAAGAGCGTTAATATCAAAGATTATCTTAGAAACGAACAAATTGAACTCCATCTAGTTAAATCTAACAACCAAAAATATATAATAATATATGTATAAACATAACCGAATTTTTGCAATATCCAAAGTTGAAATAAACGGAAGTTATTATAAAGAAATTATTTATGCAATTTTTTGTTTTTTACTTTTCTGTCGTTCTAAAAATAATATTGGTTACAACCGAGTTCCTTATAAATGAAAACTACTGTATAAAAGAATGTTTTGCTTTCATTTCGAACAGAACTTTTTTTTCACAAGAATTTTAATTCTAGTTCTCTTGTTAAGATAAAGAACAAAAGAAAAACCAAAAAAGCATTTAAAAAGATTTTAATCTCCTTGTTAACTAAACATTTGAACTAAACAAAATTTGATGTAGCTGCGAGTCATAACCGAAAATGAATTATGTATCTACAAAATATCGTCGCATATTTTTAGAGTCATAAGCCACAACTTTGAACCGCGTGACCATTTTATGATTAATTTATAACGGGTTTTCACCTGAAAAAATGCCAAATTCTAAAAAAAAGCATTTTTTATTGTAATATGAAACCAAAAGAAACCTTTTTTTGGTTGCTGTGTCATTAGCGGACGGACAGACAGACGGACGGACGGACGGACGGACATACATAGCTAAATCGATTTTTTTTTCGATTCTGATCCGATCTATAAACTTGAGTCTATTATTATTAATTTAATTTGAAATTTAAACATGACTGATATTTAAAAAACTTTTCATATCTAACTAAGAATATTCAGCTCAATAGCATAAGCTTATTATAACCGTATGACTATATAGTCAAAGGGTATAATAATTTTGCCATTACGTTTGGGACGCAGAGAAGGAGGGGGGGTAGATAAATTTATAAAACTTTTTTTTAATTTTCACGGAAATAATAAATCAAGCTTAAACTTTGATAATATTAACTTTGTATTTAAACCAAGCTTTAAAACTTTTCATATTTCATTAAGAACAATAAGCACAATATCTTAATTTGAAATTTTAACATAACTGATATTCTAAGAACCAAGCTTAATTTAAAATACTCAAAGACTCAAACTTGTTTAAGCTTATTATTGTTTTAATTTGAAATTTAAACATAACTGATATTCTAACCGCTAAGCTTAATTTAAATACTCAAAAGCACAAAATTTTTTACTTATCACAATTTTATTGCATAACTTTATGAGAACTGCCGAAAAAAGCTCCTCCTGCCGCTGAAACGGCATTAAAAAAGCTCCAAAAGAGCTTTTACTGACGCTGAAACGGCATATACATACTACTGACATAGGCTATGTCACATTTTTATAAGTCAACAGGTTGCGGCTCCAGAGCCGTTTTAAGCTTTTTCGTTTTTTGGATGTCGAGTCAAAACGGTTTGACCGATTGACTTGAAATTTTGCACCAAAGTTCCTATTAGCAACCGCAATTAGTTGTGTAAATTTGGTTGGAACGATTTAATCCCTTTCGGCCTGGCGGGCTTTCAAAACATTTTGTGTTTCCGAATTATGTTCGACATTACAGGGTAGTTTTACAGTCGAAAAAAGAGGCTGACAAACATTTTTGTTTAGTTCGGTTAACCCATTAAAGCACGAGGGCGCAATGAAGCTATTTCAATATTTTAAAAATCTGTTGGTCCGCAATGGGTTAACGGAACTCCACAAATATTTTTTTGAGGCTTTCTTTTTAACCAAAGCAGTACTTCCAAAAATTGGCCGAAACTTGATTTTTTATAAATTGCACGCTCCCGGGCAACGCCGGGTAATTCTGCTAATGCTCTTATAAATAAAGAAGCTGTATGATAATAAAGAAACTACTTGAACCTACTACAGTAGCCCAACCAAATGTTAATCTGTCGAGCTAATTTACTGCATTGCAATAGCGATGACGGCTCTTTCATTAAACCGAATTTGAGAAACCTATTTCTTTATTTTTTTTTAGTTATCGTCCGAACTCGCGGACATACATAGGTAGATCGATTCTCTTTTCGATTCTGATTCGATCGGAAAAAAAATAAAAAATTACGACAAAATCTAGAGATGGAAAATATTTTGTTTCTTAAATTTAAATATATTATTAATTGGATTCTTTATTAGCTTTAATTTTATTAATATTATAATTAGAAATGTGCATTTAAAATTTTTCATGGAAAAGCAACTTTACGAAATTTAAGAGTTTTAAAAATATTGTTATAAAACCTTAGAAATAGTCATTAGGTATCGTGCTCTAACGGGTGATTATTTCGCAACCAAAATATCTCATTTAGCTTTTGCACTATTTGAGGAGAGCAAAAAAATAAAACTTATTAATTAAGTGAACTTTTGGGATAACAGTTAACTTGCGTTTATACCAAAAATTCTAAAATTTTATTGAGTTTTTTTGCAAAACGCGTAAACAGGTCAAAACCAAATTAACTCGGTGAGCTTCAAGAATTAAAATCAATGCTGGTGCAAAATTTTCAATAAAATCCATTTAACGGTTTAAACAAATAAAATTTATAGAAAACATCATGGCGTCGTCGTGGAAAACGGGTTAATAAACCTTAACTAAAATATTTTGAAGCCTCCCTTTTGGATTTCAAAACCAACAATAAGAAAACAAAAAATTTTTTAGAATGAATTTGTGTCAGCCTCTCGTTTCAACGGCAAAAACACCCTGTAAAATTGGACAGCTTCATTTCTCACTCGTGCCCAAACGGGTTAACCGAACTCAACAAAAATCTGTGTCAGCCTCTCTCTTCGACCGAAAAACCACCATGTAAGATTTAACACAAATAGGAAATACAAAATTTTTTGGAAGTTCGCCGGCCCGAAATAGGTCAATTCATTCCAACCAACTTTAGATGCATAAATTGCGGTTGCTCAGAAGAGCATTTGTGCAAAATTTCAAATCAAACGGCCAAACCGTTTCGACTCGACAAAAAAAAAAACGAAAAACCTTAAAACGGCAACTGGTTGACTTATAAAACAGTGACATGGCCCCTGCGCTCTAACATTTTGTGACAAAGGGGCAAGTGATTTTTACGTGAATCCTGGACAAACAAGCAACCAAATTTCTTCTTTATATAGATATTAGACTAGCAGATTCCTCCAGTGTTGCCCGGAAGTTTTCAAAATTTAATTTTATATTTTATAATCTACTAGCAGATTTACCCGGCGTCGCCCGGGAGCGTACAAATTGTAAAAAATAAAATTCTCTGCCAGTTTTTCGAAGTACTGCTTTGGGTAAAAAGAAACCTTCAAAAAAATATTTGTGTAGTTCCATTAACCCATTGGAGCCCAACAGCTTTTTATAGGTTTTTTCGTTACTTTGCTATCAATTAGAAATTGTTTGACGGATTGACTTAAAATTTTGTATATGTGTGCCTCTTTGAGAATGGAGTTCCCTCTATTAACTCTATTAAAAATTACCTTCGAACAGCATTAATGTTAGAAATCACTTTTAAACATTTTGATTTCTTTTTCTCCTATCTTTTCAAATGCGAAAAAATTAATAAAAAAGAAATTGGTTAGAGCTCAACATTTAATTTAACATTTTAATATTTTTTTTTGTTTTTTTGATTAAGTTTATGTATGTAAATCATTTCAAACACTAAAGAATTAACTAAAAATAATATTATGTTACGTATATAAATAACACCGAACATAGGGCACGCTAATCAGCAGCTGCAATTTTAGAATTTTTATTAAACTCTTATAAATATTCAATTCACATATCATTATTATTTGCATATCCTTAAGTTGGTCTTCTCGGATTACCAATTAAAACTTAAGAGTTTTTACCCATGCGTAAAATCATAATTTTACAATAAGTAAATCTTTTTGTATTTACCTAGCCGCAAGGCCTAGGTGAAAGGGAGACTTGCTTTCCCCCCGTCTAAACAAATCTTTTTGTATAGCCATACCAAGATCATAACTTATTTATTTGACTATATATATATATGAAAATTTAGTATAATTTTGAAATGAAATTTGAAACACAATACGAATATATAAACATATATAGGGTGTTTCATAATTAAGTGAACTGCTATATACCACTGCATACATACTTATTAGTAGATAAAAAACAAGCAAAAAAACATGTGGTTTTTTAAAAAAAAAAATTGCTAAAATATCAACGTGTGTTAAATTTAAAAGCTCGCTTTTAAGTTTTGAAAGTCTAAAAGATAGAAAACGATAAAAGATTAAAACGATTAAAAGAGGACATCTTAAGCTTTCGAATACATTTTACAAAATTTTGATAAGTATACTAGAAACAGAGTTAAGAGTAAAATTATGAAAACTAAAAAAATATTTAAATTTCATTTAAGCCCCCATATCTTGGAAACTAGAAGAGGCCTATGCCAGGTCCAACACGCATTATTTATCTACTCATAATTCTTTGTGCCGTGGTATACAGGGGTGCACCTAATTAAGAAACACCCTGTATATTCATCAAAACCGTGCTCATTATTTAACCACATACTTTAAGTAAAAAAATATTTTTTAAGGTATAAACCTATTTTTATACACAAACTCGTATATTTAAAACAAATACAAAATTACAAAACCTTAAAAATTTTTATGGTACACACCTAAAAACATATCATAATATTTAATCGGCTTATTTTTGTCCATAGAAATATAATCGTCCCTTTTTAGGGCAAACTATTGGACCAATTTTAATGAAACAGCAACCAAAAAAAGGTTTCTTTTGTTTTCATATTACAATAAAAAATGCTTTTTTTAGAATTTGGCATTTTTTCAGGTGAAAACCCGTTATAAATTAATCATAAAATGGTCACGCGGTTCAAAGTTGTGGCTTATGACTCTAAAAATATGCGACGATATTTTGTAGATACATAATTCATTTTCCGTTATGACTTGCAGCTACATCAAATTTTGTTTAGTTCAAATGTTTAGTTAACAAGGAGATTAAAATCTTTTTAAATGCTTTTTTGGTTTTTCTTTTGTTCTTTACCTTAACAAGAGAACTAGAATTAAAATTCTTGTGAAAAAAAAAGTTCTGTTCGAAATGAAAGCAAAACATTCTTTTATACAGTAGTTTTCATTTATAAGGAACTCGGTTGTACCAATATTATTTTTAGAACGACAGAAAAGTAAAAAACAAAAAATTGCATAAATAATTTCTTTATAATAACTTCCGTTTATTTCCACTTTGGATATTGCAAAAATTCGGTTATGTTTATACATATATTATTATATATTTTTATAACATGTTTATACCCGTGCCTGCATATATGACATTGGGTATATTAAAATTGCTACTCCGTTTATAACACATCGAACTAGACGAGCTGTATATAGTGTCAAGGGAACGTATTGGATCAGCATCGAAAAGTAAATAGATCTGCCTATGCGTGTCTCCTCTCTCCGTTCGTCCGTCTGTGTGTCAGCACGATAACTCAAAAATTAAAAGGGCTAGAGTTTTGAAATTCACACAAAGTCATTTTTAGAGATTTCCCATAGAAATTTCTAGGTTCCCTATTGTTTTTGGTTAAAATCGGACCAAGGCTCCGGGGAGCTGCCATACAACTTTTTTGCACCAATATTAATTTCTTCAAAACTAATTAGCGAGGATGGAAATTACACACACTTAGTTATATAATGAATCGAGCACTTATATGATAAGCACTTATATAAGTTTTAAAATGTTAGGACCCCATTTTCGGAGGGCTGCCATACAACTTCTTTGCACCAATACAAATTTCTTCAAAACTAATTATACTACAAGGATGAAAATTACACACGGTTAGTTATATAATAAATCGCGCACTTGTATTAAGTTTCAAAATGTTACGGCCCCATTTTCGGCCAGCTGCCATACAAAGTTTTCAATTCAATAACTGTGAATCTAATGAAGCTACGAGGTTAAAATTAAAATTGGCCAGGTAGAGTGATAAGTTTTGTTCTCGGTTTTTCTTTTGTTTTTTTTTAAGCAAAAATTATGGGATAATGAATTAAAATTTTTTTTTTTTTTTGCGTTTTTTGTTTTTTTATGTTTGTTTTTTTTTTTTGCTCACGCAAAAATTATGGTATAATAAGTAAATGTTTTTTAACTATTTTACTTTTTTTTTATTTTTTGGAAATATATATAATAGCATAAGAGACATATATAACGGTTTTTTTTTATACGTCATAGTGGGTACGCACGGGTATCTAAAAGTTGACAAGGGCAACTATAATCTTCCTCCTTTTAAACGAAATCGATTAAAATTATTCAGATATACCGAGCAAATACAAAATATAATATTATGTATGACTATTTATATATTTATATAGGTGGGGGAAAGTGCTGTACCTTGGTCCTGTTTTTCGAAATTATTCTATTTCTCGTAAACTGCTAATAATAGGAACGCGTTAAATAAACCATCCGAAATATTGTTCATTTCGTTTCAAGATGATTGATCACTTTTCTTTATAGGACATCTATTAGTCAAAATATGTAGAGTTGTCTGAGGTAATGTCTAAAGGACCAAGGTTCAACAACACGATGTACCTCGGACCGTTGTTGTTTATACCTTGGACTGGTCAAAATATCTGAAGTCGAAGTGGAATAATTTATCCTCAGCATTTTATAATATTCAGTTTACTATGATTAGGTATTAAAAAAAAATAATTTTAAATAAAGTTTATTCAAAAAATAAAAGTAAATATTAAATAAAAACGTAATTCAGTTCATAATTTCATTAATATCACAAAACATTGCGTAAATAAATAAATGAATAAAAAAAAACCAAAATAAAAATAATTAATAAATTCAATTTCTCTTTAATACACTTTTTTAACGACCGCTTTATATAGCTCAGAAGCAGAAGAGTCGCTGCTGGCTCCTTCAAAATCCAAGACATCAGGTTCTATATCAGCAAATCTAAATATAGCCTTCGACTTGGATTCTTTGCTGGTGGTTACTCGCTGCTCAATGGTTGTATTATTTTTTTCATCAGATAAAGATGAAAATATTTTTAGAAATATTTTAATTGTTTTTTCTTATGTTGCTAAGACAATATTTTAAAACGAAAATAGAAAATTTTAATAATACAATATTTTTTTAAAATATTTGTTTTTTTAAAAATACCTAATATTCACAATTATTGAATACCTATAATATGTTTCATAACCTTCACTAATTCAAAAACAAACATGCGGAAGCAAAAACAAACATGCGGAAGCAAAAACAAAAAAAAAATAATCTTTCTTAAAAAAATATTTTGTAATTTAAATGTTTTGTAACTTAGGGCCCAGCCTAAATTAACGCGTACGACGAAAAATTTCTGTCAAAAAATTTTGAATTAAGTAATTATGTAAATAAATTTACATGTAAGCAAATATGTAATACGCGTAACGCGATGTACTGAATGTCGGATTTTTAAATTTTTTTGATTAAGGTTAAGCCCTAATAATTAAAATTTTTTATTTTACATTTTAAACATCGAATAATGCTATTTCATGATAAAAACCTTTTTTTTAGTTTAACTTTGACATAACGAACGAATTTTATATAAGAAATTTTTTTTAGCAGAGATCTGAACACGCTATAAACAACACGAGCACGTTCTAAGCAGAGCATGAATAGAGTACGCTCAGAGCGCTCAGATTTAATAAAAAAACACGAAAATATAAATTAAATGAAAACATTTTGACTTTTATTTTACAAGTAAAATCTTAAACAAACGTCAAAATGTCCTTAAAATAAAAACATGAATCACACGCTCTGAGCGCTCAGAGCTAATAAAAACACGATATTTTTTTTTGACAATAAATGCCCTGCTCAGATTTAAAAAAAAACCCCTATAGTGAATGCGTTCCTTTTAGCAAAAAGTGTAGATGAAGAGTATATAGGAGTAGTCTATATTTGGAACGCTAATTTTTGTTTAAGGAGTAGATAATTGTTAGATTAATTGTCATGTTAAAACTATCTGTCATATGAGAAGTTTATCAATATTAATATATTTAAATACTGAAAATAAAGTTTTAATGCTGATATATGTATATAAATAATATTTTTTAAAATGGAAGAAGAAAGTGCTGATTGCTTATCTAATAAAAAATATGATTTAACATAACCTATTCAAATGAAATTCCATTTACTATGAGAAAATTTAAATTATAGTTGTCCGCCGAAAATTACCTACTTCTATTATCTACTCTTTCTCAAAGCCTGGTTCAGTTGGGAGCAGCTGTCAGTAGCAAAGAATAGTTTACTCCTCATTAAAGAATGCTAGCAATGAAATATGTTTAGTAGAATATTGTCATATGCCTGTTTTTGAGTAATAACTGTACCACATTATACTCTATTTAAAGCGACTTTAGCTATAGGAATAAAATTCAAAAATACAACAACGTTTTTATAACTGAAAAAATTATAAATTTTTTTAAGCAAATTTCAAGCGCAATAACTGTTGAGAGCATTGTTGCAATATATTTTATTACGTATAGGAAAAAAAATATAATTTTTCGTTTTAAATTGGTCTAATATTAATTACACAAAACTAATTTTTTATGTAAATTTAAATGCAAAAATAGCTCGAATTTCGAGGACAGGGCGATACTAGTGTAAGAAACTGTTAAATTCAAATTTTTAAAATAAATCAAAGAACAATGTAAAACCGTACTTTAGCATTTTTAAATGTGAGCAATTTCGAAATATAAGACTCCCTTTTTTTTATCCACTTAGAAACATATGCATTGAATAATTAAAAAAAAAATATTGCTGATAATTCAATATGTTTCATTGAACCTTTTTTTCCGGTTTCTATGAAAAGATCGATATTGCTGATGCGGTAATATTATTATAAAAAATGTTCAAGTACAGTTACAATTTTTTAATATTATTAAAAAGAACAAAATATTAAACAAAAGAAATGTTTTTCAGTTTATGTTAAAAGTTAATCAAATAAAGACCTTTAAATTTAAACTTCGTGTTTTTTATTTACATATTTAAAATATAATAGTTTTCAAATTAATTATTTAATTGGCGCAGTCGGTAGGATTTTTGTCCATAGATAGAAATCCAGTGATACGAACGTAAAGTATATATTGTAAAATTAAATAATAATAGTGTAAAATTAATTGCCTCTTACGATCGCTATCGGAGGAAAAACAATTAATAAACGCTTAATTAATTATTATTAATAAAACTAAATATATACGTAAATAAAAATAAGAAGACAAAAGTGTGAAATCAAATCATTAAAGTTATTAAAATTTATTAAACACAAGAAGCATTTTTCCTATTATTATAAAACTTCATAGTGTAAATTTATTTAAAAAAATTAAATTAAATAAAAAAAAAAATTTTTATTAATAGTAATTGAGAAACACAAAAAAAAAAAATTTTTTTTTTTAATTTTAAATGAAAAAACGCGAAAAATCGAACAGTATTGTAAAAATCGAAACATCAACATGTTTAATGAACAAGGTGGTAACGGAGATGGTTTTGAACAATAGCAACCCTACAACAACCAAATCTTCTCGAAAAATTAGAGTTGAAGAATCAACAGCTTAATAGAATGGCAGCAGCTTTACACGAAACTCCAAATAAGAGAGCAAAATCACCAACAAAGTGAAAGAGTTATGAAGGAAGTACGATACATGCCAACATTTACAGGGAAAAGTGATGTGACCATCAATTCTTTTATCAGTAGTGTAGAGTACTATTTGCATGGAATAACTGACAATAGAATACGAAAATGTATGGTGAGAGCAATATATTATGAAGGGATACAGGGTGAGGCAAAAGAAACAATTATCAACATCCCACATCCAGATGATTGGGACACCATAAAAGCAAAATTAAAATCCAGATATAAGCCAGATATATAACCGGCCGAAATTTACAGAAAAATCATTTACACAGTGATTGAATTAGTCTTAGAAATACAAAATATAAAATATAAAGCCTTCAAGCTACAAATTTATTATAATGAAAGCAATTACGTAGATTTAAGTAATTTTAATACTTTCCTTGTTAACACCATTAAAGAATTCCTTGCGCCATAACACTTTTAGATAGAATTTTTGAAGAAAAAGATTTAGATAAAATAATAAATATTATAAACAAAAGAAAATTTGAAGATGCTTGCATTAGACCAGAATATAAAAAGTCTAATCATCATTTTAATAATCAAAATAGAAATAAAAGTTTGTATGAAAATAAATTTAATAATAGTAATCAAAGAAAAAATAATACACAGAATAATTTAAATAACTCTCATGCTAAGCCAAATAATTTAAATAACTTTTATAATAGGCCAAAATTCCAAAATACCTCTAATTATAAGCAATTTAATAGAAATTGTTCTCAAAATAATAATTCATGTCAATATCGACAGCAAAATTACAATCTACAAGATATTCAAAATTATTCAAATTCTTGGCAATTTAATAGAAATTATCATAATAATAATTCAGGCCAATATAAAAAAGGATTGCCATTGGAAGTAGATAATATACAATGGGTTTCTAATTCGAAATTTAATTGTGAGTGTAATTCATTTTAAATCTAAAAATGAAGCCGAGGCTAACAATGTCAAGTTTTTTATGAACTAGCCTCGGATGATTTACCTTTGATAGAAATTACTATTAATAATAATACATATTTAGCTCTTATAGAAACAGGATCTACTTTCAGTATAATTAATGATAGAGTATTAGGTTTTAAAAAAGTAGAAATTCCTCTTATTCATTTCTCTACCATAAATGGGAAAGATTCTATAAAATAGGAAGTTCATACACCAGCACCTTATGAAATAAAAGCTCCTAAAAATGCTCGACTTAGATGGAAAGAAAAAAACATTACTAAATAGAAAGTATCAGTAGATAATAGGAGCTGATTTACTCAAAAGTCTTGATGCAATAATAAACTTAGAGGAAGGATTTATTAATTTAAATAATCAAAATATTAAGTTTATTAATAACCCATATCAATTAAATGAAATATATTCGTTAGAACCATTAGACCTTAGAAAAAATTTTATTAAATTAGACCATTTAAACTCAGAAGAACTTCGACAAGCAGAAAAAATTATAAAAAGATTTAGTAGTTTATTTTATAAAGAAGGAGACAAACATACAAGTACTCCAGAAATAAAACATAAAATTCGTACTACGGCATATCAATTTATAAATTCTAAATTATATCGATTTCCATCTCAGCATGAAGAAGAAGTTAGAAAACAAGTTAAGGAAATGGAGGAACAAAGTATAATAAGAAAAAGTAATTCTAGATATGGCGGAAAGTAGTTCAACTTCAATTTGTGGCAAGTGTAATAAATTATGTAAAATAAATGGTAATCATTTAATTTGTGATGCTAAATGCGGTAAATTATACCCTAGAAGCTGTACGGGATTACCTTAGCAAACACTTACAGAGATCAACAAAGGTAAATTGCTATGGTTCTGTGCAAATTGTTTGAAAAATCGTCGCAGTACTATTTTATTACCTAAGTGTAATAATTGTCATTCAAATGAATCACTCAATTTCAACAACATCTCTGTAGATCCAAGAACATCGCATAAAAATGAAAACAATCAAAACAATTTAAAATCATTAGAAGGATAACTATGTATTTTAATAAAAAAAAATTAAACATTAGAAATGAAGTTAAATGTACAAAATAATATGTCAAAATCTGCTAGATGAAAATGTTAATTCAAACAAGTTAGGAAAAAAAACAAGGGTTTTTAAAAAGCACATTTTCTAAATTATATACGGTTTCTTACTAAATATATATAAAAATATATATAAAAATAAATGATGATATTATAATTTAGATATTTCATTAATTTATTATATATATGACTAATAGTGAAATACTATACAAACCTAAATGCACCCAAGAAAACCTGTTAATAAGTGCGAAATATAATGTTGGACCTTCAATATTAACGTAAACTTACATTGGTTAAGAAGTTACTGTTTTATAAAAACATAAAAGTTTTTAGTCTTAAGACCTAGTAGCCCTTCAATGGGAGGTTCCCAAATTTTTGCTAAGCAAAATTATGATAGATCTGCCCACCCCCCTCCTGTCCTCACCCTTAAATTTAAATCCTTTCAAATTTAAGAAAAACTTTTAACGTTTGTTGAAATATAATGCTGCAGCTGTAAATTTTGTATATTTGTAAAAAAAAATTTGAGCCCTTATAGCCCCTAAACAAGGGACGTGACAAAAAACTTTTGTCAACTGACTCCTACTAATTTCGTAGGACCTAACTTCTCCCAAAATTTCAAGATCCTAGCTTGAACCGCTTAGAAGGTATGTGGGGCCAAAAATTTTGCAAAAATTGAGTTTTGCTTAATTATAAATTTTAGTACCGTATGGCAAACCTATACATATAAGCTTTATATTTTTGGGAAGCTTATAAAAGCAGCTCTCTTATACTCTTTTTAGATTGCAAATACATTTAACAGAATTCTAGGTATACTCATTTAAATAAAGTGATTTTTTGCAATTTGCGGGGGCTGTAGCTTCGGCAACTTTCAAAATTAAGAAAAACCTTTGACACATGTTGAAATATAATTAAGGATCTTTCAATTTTGTATATTGCTAAAAAAAATTTGTACAGGTATTCAAGTTACAGGTGTTTGAAAATAGCTAAATTTAAATTTTCGAACACTTATAGCTCCTACTAAATGGGGGATGTGACAAAAAAATTTTGTTAACTGACTCCTACTAATTTCGTAGGACCTAACTTCTCCCAAAATTGCAAAACCCTAGTTTGAACCGTTTAGAAGATGTATGGGCCCAAAAATTTTGAAAAATTGAGTATTGCTTAATTGTAAATTTTTTTAACGTATGGCAACCCTAAACTTTGGCTTTTAAAAATTTATAACGTTTATAAAACCAGCTATCTTTTGTCGTTTCTAAATTGGAAATACTCTTAACAAAACTTTTGTTATAACAATTTAAAAATAGGGCTTTTTCCAAATTTGGGGGGCTGTAGTTACGTAACGGGTTGGGCTACAGAACAAAATTCTTCTACGAATTTTTTTTTTTTGTAATATCTACCCGTGGTTAAAATTTCTTAAGTTTTATAAACAAACGGACGGATGGTCGGACGGACGGACGGAACGACAGAGTGAAGCTATATAGGCACATTTGTACAAATTTTTTTGAAAATGTGCTAAAAATGATATTGATTCACTAAAGTCCGAATTAAATAATTTACATAGAAAACATCATTAAAGAAACCAAGAAAAATTTAGTCACTCCGTACAAATTAGCGGTATTCACAAAAGTGATAATGAAGATTTAACTAATATTAGCTTATCTATATTGAAATCATATAATTTGCATACTCAAAAATATACTCGTATAGCAATGATAACAACAGCTATCTTAGTATAAATATAGTAAAACGAGGAAGATTATAGTTGCCTTTGTCAACTTCTAGAAACCCATGCATACCCACTAACCGTTATTAATTTTCCTTATGGTATTATAAATATTACAAAAAAAAATTATAAAAAAGTATATAACTTATTATCATAAGTTTTGCTTAAAAAAAAAATAACAACAAAAAGAAAATTAAATTTTTAATTCATTATAGGTACAATAATTTTTGCTTAAAAACAAAAAAAAACCCTAAAAGTTGGACCGGGTGATGTCCAACTTTGCCAACTAACTTGCCCTATTACTTTACCCGCCCAGTTTTAATTTTAACCTCGTAGTTTCATTAGATTCACAGTTATCGAATTGACAACTTGGCATGGCAGCTGCCCGAAAATGGGGCCGTAACATTATGAAATTCCATATAAGTGCTCGATTCATTATATAACTAATCGTGTATAATTTTAATTCCTCGTAGTATAATTAGTTTTAAAGAAATTCATATTGGTGCAAAGAAGTTGTATGGCAGCCCCCCGAAAATGGGGCCGTAACATTTTGAAACTTCATATAAGTGCTCGATTCATTATATAACTAACAGTGTGTAATTTTCATCCTCGTAGTATAATCAGTTTCCAAGGAATTCATATTGGTGCAAAGAAGTTGTATGGCAGCCCCCCAAAAATGGAGCCGTAACATTTTGAAACTTCATATAAGTGCTTGATTCATTATAAAACTAACCGTGTGTAATTTTCGTCTTCCTGGTACAATTACTTTTAAAGAAATTCATATTGGTTTAAATAAGTTCTGTGGCAGCTCCTCGAAACCTTGGTCTGATCTTAACCAAAAAGAATAGGGAACCTTAAAAATGTCCAAAAAATGTTTTGTGTGAATTTCAAAACTCTAGCTCTAATTTTTCAATTCTATCTCTTTTAATTAAATTTTAATTCACGAATATATTAAACTTAAGCAAAAACAAGTAAAGAAACAGTCAGTCGGTGCAACCGACTTAGAAATACCCTACACCTATTTGGTTCAAATTTAAGGACATATCCATAAGTCATTTTAACACCATAGAAGCTGTTATAAATTTGATCGTCAGACATAGCTAACCAAATTAACTGTATAATACTAAAAACATTTTCTAATTACCCTATCTATTAAAAAATACTACAAATTCTTACTAATTTATCTATTTAAAAATATTAAAAAACAAACAAACTTGAAATAAATGAAAATATATTTATTCCAATTCAATTACAAAATGAAAAAATTCTAATTATTAAATTTTGTGATAAAAAGATAATCAAAGCATAATATATTTAATAATCCAAATTTTTAAAAATTGCAATTATTTTAAATGGTTAGTTTATATACCTAATAGAAAAGCTTATAAACGCAAAATATGCAATAAATGTATTTCTAAAATACAATTAAAAGTTTACACCTTTTCATATAATTCATTTAAATATAAAAATAAATTTTACATAAATGCAGCAAGTACCATTGAACATAGCTGAACCACTACAATTAAGTCTAGATTTCGGAGACACATAGGACATAGGAAATATATTCTTTGGCTTCGAAATTAAACTCGACCACAACCAATTCCCATGGTACTTTCATTACTAGTAACCTACTGTTAAATTTCATCAAAATACCGACATTATTTTTTGAGTTATGGTGTTTGTAAGATATATGTTTGTTAGTCCTTGAACTTTTCAAGGGTTCCAGGACCCGAAATTATGGTACGATTTCGCCCATATGCAGTCCCGTCATACTTTCAATACTAGTTAACCCTTGTACACAATTAAAACGCTCTATCTTAATTTTAAGTTACTAGTTTTATTAATTTCGATAATAAGCTTTTACACACTGGGGGGTCTAAGAGAGGTTCTGAACCACCACTCCAATTGATCCCAAATTAGGGGGGCACGCAAGAAATAGTAAAGAACACCCTTGTGGCAAATTGGAAGCTTCTACATTTGTTTCAAGTTACTATCTTTATTAATTTCGAAAATATGCTTTAAGGGCCTAAGGACTGAGTGGCTGGTCCCCGATCCACTACTCCAATGGGGCCCAAATTTCAAAGACACTTACGAAATAGGAGGGGACACCCTGATACCAAATTTGGAAGTTCTATCTTCATTGGTTTCGGAATTATGCTCGTTTGGCCTAAATTCGATCAAAAAGTTTTAAGTTCCGAACCCATTGTCCAATCTTCACCGTACGTAATCACCGCCGTAGTTTCGCTGCCAATAACCTACAGCACAAATTTCATGAAGATAGCCTCATTAGTTGTTGAGTTATCGTGATTTTTTATATATATTCCTTAGCCCTGACATCGATTAAAAGGTCCGGAATCCGAACCGTTGGGCTGATTTCGCCCTTATATAGTCAGCGCTGTACTTATAGTACTAGTTAACCCTTGTACAAAATTTGAACGGTCTATCCTAATTTTAAGTAACTATTTTTAGTAATTTCGATTATAAGCCTTTAAAACTTGGGAGGTCTGAGAGGGGTACAGAACCACCACTCCAATTGATCCCAAATTAGGGGAACACGCAAGAGATAGTAAAGAACACCCTTGTGGCAAATTGGAAGCTTCTACATTTTTTCAAGTTGTTATCTTTATTAATTTTAAAGATATGCTTTAAGGTCTTCGGAAATGTGTGGCTGGTCCCCGACCCACTACTCCAATGGGACCCCAATTCACAAGACACTTAGGAAATAGGAAGGGACACCCTGATACTAAATTTGGAGGTGCTATCTTCATTGGTTTCGGAATTATGCTCGTTTGGCCTAAATTCGATCAAAAAGTTCTAGGTTCCGAACGCATGGTCCAATCCCGACCATACGGAGTCTACGAAATAGTTTCATTACTAGTAACCTACAGCACAAATTTGATGAAGATAGCGTCATTAGTTGTTGAGTTATCGTGATTTTTTATATTTGTTCGTTAGCCCTGAAACTGATTAAAAAGTCCAGAATCCGAACCCATGGGCCGATTTCGCCCATATGCAATCCCCGCCGTACTTTCAGTCCTAGTAACCTACAGTTAAAATTTCATCAAGATAGCTCCATTATTTTTTGAGTTATCGTGCCTACGGACTGACGGACATGGCTATATCGACTAAGGCGGTCACGCTGATCACAAATATATATACTTTTCCATATCTACCTCGCTTCCTTTAGGTGGTTACAAACACCATACCAAAGTTAATATACCCCTTTACCAATTCTATAGGTGTAGGGTATAATAAGCATCGTATGATTATATTCATATAATGATCATCATGATAGATAATAGTCATCATATTCATAATGATTATATCTATCAATATCAATAAGCCTAAATGGATAGATATAATGGCTTAAAAAAAATCTTTGTGTTCTTTTTTGCTTATCTTTAATTAACTACGCATCATTTATATCATATGAAATTCTAACTCGAAATCGTTATCTACAAAAAAAAAAAACAAAAAAACAAAAAAGCTCGTCTAGATCGATGCGTTACAAACGGAGGAGCAATTTTAATATACCCGATGTCATATATGTATGCACGGGTATAAAAATGGATGTTCAATATTATCAACATATACAAATAGCCTATAGAAATATCTGAACTATTCACAAAATTTATGCTAGAACTAGAAAATTGTTGATCAAGCACTGACTGTAATAAAAACACTTATATTTTAGGTGATTCTAATTTAAATTTATTAAATAATACGCAAAAAAATAATAACTACATTAACTACATGATAATAACCTCCTTTTTATACCCTACACCTATAGAATAGGTAAACGGGTATATTAACTTTGGTATGGTGTTTGTAACCACCTAAAGGAAGCGAGCTAGATATGGAAAAGTATATATATTTGTGATCAGCGTGACCGCCTTAGTCGTTATAGCCATGTCCGTCCGTCCGTCCGTCCGTCCGTCCGTAGGCACGATAACTCAAAAAATAATGGAGATATCTTGATGAAATTTTAACTGTAGGTTACTAGGACTCAAAGTACGGCGGGGATTGCATATGGGCGAAATCGGCCAATGGGTTCGGATTTTGGACCTTTTAATCGATCGAAGGGCTAACGAACATATATAAAAAATCACGATAACTCAACAACTAATGACGCTATCTTCATCAAATTTGTGCTGTAGGTTACTAGTAATGAAACTACTTCGGGGATTCCGTAAGGTCGGGATTGGACCATGGGTTCGGAACTGAGAACTTTTTGATCGAATTTAGGCCAAACGAGCATAATTCCGAAACCAATGAAGAGAGAACCTCCAAATTTGGTATCAGGGTGTCCCTTCCTATTTCCTAAGTCTCGTAAGTGTCTTTGAAATTCGGGCCCCATTGGACTAGTGGGTCGGGGACGACCAGCCACTCAGTTCCGAGGACCTTAAAGCATATTTTCGAAGCTTCAAATTTGGCCCAGGGTGTTCTTTACTATTTCTTCCGTGCCCCCCTAATTTGGGATCATTTGGAGTGGTGGTCCAGGACCTCTCTTAGACCCCCAAATGTGTAAAAGCTTATCATCGAAATTAATAAAACTAGTAACTTAAAATTAAGATAGAACCTTCCAATTGTATACAAGGGTTAACTCGTATTGAAAGTATGACGGGACTGCATATGGGCGAAATCGTACCATGGTTTCGGGTTCTGGAACCCTTGACAAGTTCAAGGACTAAAAAACATATATCTTAAAAACACCATAACTCAAAAAATAATGCCGGTATTTTGATGAAATTTAAACTCTAGGTTACTAGTAATGAAAGTACCATGCGAATTGGTTCTGGTCGAGTTTAATTTCAAAGCCAAAGAATATATTTCCTATGTCCTATGTGTCTCCGAAATCTAGACTTAATTGTAGTGGTTCAGCTATGTTCAAAGGTACTTGCTGCATTTATGTACAATTTATTTGAATATTTAAATGAATTATATGAAAAGGTCTAAATTTGTAATTGTATTTTAGAAATACATTTATTGCATATTTTGCGTTTATAAGCTTTTCTATTAGGTATATAAACTAACCATTTAAAATAATTGCAATTTTGAAAAATTTGGATTATTAAATATATTATGCTTTGATTATCTTTTTATCACAAAATTTAATAATTAGAATTTTTTCATTTTGTAATTGAATTGGAATAAATATATTTTCATTTATTTCAAGTTTGTTTGTTTTTTAATATTTTTAAATAGATAAATTAGTAAGAATTTGTAATATTTTTTAATAGATATTTACTAACAATCTAAGAGAAACAATTAATTTTTTACACATTATTATTGATTTATCATTATATCATTATAGCTGAAGTTTTAAATAATAATATGACAGTCAACAAAAAGCAAAAGTCAACAATTTTGGCACATTCCACATACAATAAGATTACCAACTACCAAATATTGAATCGATTACTAAATGAAGAAAGATTGCTGTCAATACTATAAAAAATTGTGAAGAGTATGTTTCTGAATTTATTTTATAAATGAAAACTAAAATTAATTTAGCGTCATGCATAAAAGTAAACAAAAATTTTAATAATAAAAATAAAAATTGGAGCGACAAGGAATTGATTTGTATAATGAAAACAAAACCTTTCTAGTACTCTAAATGGAGAAACGATATATCGAATATTGAACTAGAAAATCATTACAAGAACTATACAAAAAAGGTGACCAGTACAAGCAGAAAAAAAAAATTATATTTTGAAAATAAATTTAAAGAAAATATTTTAAACCCTGCCAAAACTTGGTGTTACATTAATGAATTAATTCATAATTGTAAAAATAGGAAAAAAGAAACTTCAGATTTTCTTCAAGGACTATCAAAAAAGGAAGAAAAAATAAAAATAAATCAATTAAACAGACATTTTGCTACAGCAGAAGAAATATTAGCCAACAAATGGGAAAATAGATTATATTTTACAAAAGCAAAAACTACTAAATCCTTCGAATTTTGAGATAGTAGATAAGAATGGTATTTTTAAAACAATCAAAAGCCTTAACAATTCAAAAGCAATAGACAATTTAAATCTTTCGTCGAACATGTTAAAAAATTGCAACGAAACTTTGTGTGAACAAATAGCAATAATAGTAAATAAATCTCTAAGAAAGGTGTGGTACCAGAACAATTAAACATAGGAAGAATAGTACCTGTCTTTAAATCCGGTGATAAACATGATCCAAACAACTACCGACCAATTTGCATAGGAGCAGTATTAGCAAAAATCGTCGAAAAAGTTGTTAATTCCCAAATCTGCAAATTTCTATATAGCAATAACTTATTATCCAAACTTGACAATAATTTAAAAACACTAACAATTTGAAAACTTAAAAAAGAATTAAGAGAACGAATTATTGGTGAATATAGTATATCTAGAACCTAATATAAGTAGAATCAGTGTTAAACACATAATAATATATTTTTCATGTATCTAAAATCAATTTAAATATATAATTTGAAATATCTGGTAACTTCCTTTATGTCAAAATTTCTATTGTTAATTTTAAATGATCAAAGTTTTATTTTTTTATTTTTTTTTGTTCATTTATTTGAATTTGTTTTCGTTATATATATTTGAATTTAATGTTTTTTTTTTTTTGCTAATTCGTTACTATTATTTTACATGAACTACATTACATTTGTCATATTTTATATCTTATTCCTCTTTTATATTTTCCAAATTTAATAATTAAGATTGAAATGAATAAATAATATTTTAAAATGTATACAGACATGTTATGAGAGCAACCTCTTATGGCATTTACTATTGAAAATAAATAAATAAGTAAATATACTAGTCCTCTCATAGTAGAACCGAAAAAAATGGATAATTCTGGCAAAAAGAAATACCGAATAGCTATTCATTATAGAAAATTAAACGAAGTTAAGGTTGACGATAAATTTCCTTTGCCAAACATAGAATCTTTATTAGAATTAGGCAAAGCTCAATACTTTACAACTATTGATTTGGCAAAAGGAAACCAGAATTAAAGAAGAATATAAAAAGAAAACTGCATTTGTGACACCACATGGACTGTATGAGTTCAATAGAATGCCGTTTGGGTTAAAGAATAACCCAGCGACATTCCAAAGACTAATAAACGAAATACCAAGAGATCATATAAATTTTTTTTTTTTTCTTTTTTTTACACGCTAACTAAACGCTAGGAACGGATTCCTGTATACATATATGTAGGTTTCGTTGGAAAGGGGAGGAAAATAGGATATTAAAGGGGAATTAGGTGGTAGGTTGGAAATGAATCTAAAAAGATTCGTTTTGAATTTTTGCAAGTTGTAGTATGGAATGTTATTAACAGAGGGGAACACATTAGATGGAAGCATGTTCCACATCTTAGCAGTCCTCACAACAAATGAGTTTCCATAACCAGTTTTGAACCGTCCTGGGATTTCCACAGTGTAGAAATGAGCACTTACTGCTCCTCTGGTGTTACGTTGGAATTGTTTAAGAGGAGGCATAATTGATTTTAGTTCAATAGAGCAAGTGTCATTACCTACAAGATATCTATAAAACAGAGAAATCGCTCCAATATTTCGACGAGAGTTAAGTGGAGTAAGTGTTACTTGCTCGACAGGGTCGCCTATAAGGGGTAAGGCGCGATTTTGGATTTTGTCGAGGTAACTCAAGGAAGTTTGGGTTGCGCCAGCCCAAATGTGAGAGTTATACTCCACTTTAGGTCGAATATAGGCTTTATAGATATTAGACAGATCCTTAGGAGAGAAATATGTTTTGCAACGAGACAGAAAACCCAAGCACTTGGCAGCATTCTTAGCTATATCAAAAATATGCTCATTCCACAGCATTTTTTGATTTAGCTGCAACCCTAAAGTGCTTAAATTTTCTGATCGTTCAATATTTTCTCCTTGGAATCGCAGAATTGGGTTGAACTGATTTCTTTTGCAGGAAATCAGACAGCTTTGAGTTTTTGAGGTATTAAACCTAATTCTATTACTTTTACCCCAATCAGCTATCTTAGCTAAGTCATGGTTAAGTAAACTAGCCATGATATTTCTTTTCGAGCTGATTGCGTAGGTGTGACGATAGATTTTTTAAGGAAATCGTAGGACGCCACTAGAGTGCTGTCGTCGGCGAAGCTATGGATTGGATTGAGGGTAGAGGAGAGTAAGTCGTTGATAAAAATCAAAAAAAGAGTTGGTGATAAGGCGGAGCCTTGTGAAACGCCAGCGTTAATTTCAAAGGTGTCAGACATAAAACTGTCGACAAGGACACGAATACGACGATTCCAAAGAAAATTCTCAATCCAATTGCAGAAAGGGTTACCAAGACCAATAGCTCGGCATTTGTTCAAAAGAGCAGAATGCCATACTCGATCAAAGACCTTTGAGATATCAAGAGCAACAACCTCAAATTCACCGGAACAGTGAATACTGGTGTTGAGCTTTTCGCTGAGGTATGTTAAAAGATCACCTGTTGATCTTTGGCTTCTAAAGCCATATTGCCTATCATGCAAAATACATCTGCTGTTAAGATATCTCATCAACCGTTTGTTGACGAGAATTTCCATAACTTTGGAAATGACCGAAATAATGGCTATTGGCCGGTAATTGGAGGGGTCGCTTTTGTCACCTTTTTTAGGATAGGAGAACATGAGCAATTTTCCAGTGACTGGGATATCTACCAGTCGAAAATGATAATGAAAAAAGATTGCGCAGAGGTTTCGAAATGGGAGAGGCAATATGTTTAAGAACCATCGCAGGAATTCCATCAGGACCAGTGGACTTTCTAACATTCAGATTTTCGAGCACTTTCACTATAGTACGTGTTCTAAAGTACACCCTTTGAAGAATTTTAAACTTAGTAGGATCAACAGAGGGTCGTACTGGTGGAGTTTGTACTGTAGGAGGGAGCGTAGAATTTGCTGCAAAAGATTTTGCAAACAAATTGGCTTTATCAACTGAATCTGATATGATAGAATTATTGTTATCAATCAGCGGCGGAAAGGATGATTCGCAAAAGTTATTCTTTACACTCTTTGCAAAGGTCCAAAAAGAACGATTGCAGTGAGGTAGATTAATTATTTTACGTTTTAATCTTTGGTTGTAAAGAAACTTTTGCTGATTGATAATTCTTTTGCAATTGTTCCTGGCGACTTTATAGCTCGCAAATGAAGACTCAGACGCATTCTGCTTGAACATTTTGAACTGCTCTCCTTTGGATTGAATTGCTTTCCTGCAGATGTCATTAAACCAAGATTTGGAGTTGGTTTTTACCGATTTATAAGAGCTAAGAATGAAAAATTTCATACCTAGCATAATTGTTTTACTAATTGCATCAGCAGCAAAGTCAACGTTTCTATGACGGAAACACATTGACCAATCGAATTCTCCCAAAAAACTATTCAGACCTACCCAGTCGGCCCGGTTATAGTGCCAGACTAGCCTCTTAGGAATAGGGTTTCGGTTGGCCGATGAATCCATTGAAAAGCTGGATTTAACAAGACAATGGTCGGAGCCTCCAATTGGTGAGCTAACAGAAATATTGTATTTTTCTGGGCTTGAAGTCAGGAACAAGTCCAAAAGATGTGCGTTTTGATTGTCTCGGTCCGGAATTCGAGTTGGGCTCTTTACAAGTTGTGAAAGTTGGAATAAGTTTGAAAATAGTTCAACCTGTTTACCTTCCGGGCTATTGTGACTTGAAAAATGGAGCCAGTTTTTATTGTGGACATTGAAAACACCCGCGACAGCTATCTCACATTCGGGATTCTTTTCCAGAATTTTATTGATAGTGTCGGATAATTCTTCAATGGCCCCAGCAGTTTCCAGCTCACTGGCTTGGGGAGATCTGTATAAAAAACAGAAAAATATTGTAGCATTTTCAACACGGAGTTTAACCCAGAGATAATGAAAAATCGGGTTGGAGCTCTTAAGATTATGAAGGGTGTTGAAAGCTACATTAGAGCGTATATATAAAGCGACTCCTCGATGAGGAATAAAAAGCGGAACAAGTGTATTATAGCCATTGATATTATAATTAGTATCGTCACCTACAACTTGTGTTTCGCTTAAGGCAAGTATAACTGGTCTTTCTGAGTTAAGATGGGCTTCAACTGAATGAAAATTGCATGCTAAGCCTCTTATATTACTAAATTGTAATAAAAAATTTGAGTCCATTGACTACAACTTGCGAGCGGAAAAGGAGGGAAAAAGAATAAATTTTAAAATATTTACTTTCAAATTGAAATATAAAAAAAAACAAAAATTTAGAAAACATATATCACACATACACAGTAATTAAAAGCATAATGAAAATAGTGAAAATATAAACGAAAAAAACAAAAATTTAAAAATAGTAATAGTAATGGTGCCAGCACCAAAATCGTGGCGAACATTACAAACGAAAATCCAAATACAACAGTTTTTAATACCTTATTGTACCCAGAGACTGTTTGCAAAATTCACCACTAATTAGTGCGGACACAAACCCTCTCAAAAAATTTTTTCACATATAATAATGAAAGTATATATAAAAAATTAACAGCAAAATTAATTTAAGTGAGGGTGAAATGAAAGAAGAGATATTTACTGAAAAAAAAGAGTATGGGATAGAAAAGGATGGTTGGTTTAGTTAGCATGCATTATTAATTTTAATTTTGGAAATCTTTTCTTATAAACAAATTAGTTGTAAACAAAAAATTTTTAAGCAAATTGTACATAGAAATAAATTGTACAAATAGAATTTGTTTTGTATATCTAGATGACATACTGATATTTAGTACAAGTGTGCAAGAACATGTAAAAGCCATTTCGGACATTTTTAAAGTTTTAGAAGAAAAAAAATAAGTAAAAAATTTTTTAGGACTAACTGGCTACTATAGAAAATTCGTAAAAGATTATGCTAAAATAGCTCAGCCTATTACAAAGTATTTAAAGAAAAATATGAAAATTAATGTTAATGATCCAAATTATATTGAATCATTTGAAAAACTGAAAAAAATGATTATAAGTCATCCTATTATAAAATATCCGAATTTCAAAAAATCTTTTACTCTTACAACAGATGCTTCTAATTTTGCGATAGGAGCATTTTTATCACAAGAAGGAAATCCGCTTTGTTTTGCCTCTAGAACTCTTAACAACCACGAGAAAAATTATTCAGCGACAGACAAAGAGTTTTTGGCT
Source organism: Dolichopus griseipennis (assembly GCA_963082915.1). Lineage (NCBI taxonomy): Eukaryota > Metazoa > Arthropoda > Insecta > Diptera > Dolichopodidae > Dolichopus > Dolichopus griseipennis. The sequence goes on from OY720441.1 coordinate 270,135,680, forward strand.
ATTATGTGGTCTGTAAATTACTTCAGACCATAACTTTATGAAAAAAAGTTCAAAATATTAACTGACCATCAGCCTATAAAATTTTTACACTCCAAATACAAAGGGAAAGATATGTGTCTTGGAGGTGGCTGCTTAAATTGGGAGAGTATCAATTCGATATAGAATATTTGAAAGGTTAAGAGAATAGAGTAGCTGATTTTGTAAGTAGAATAGAACAGAACGTGAACGTAAAGTCTGATGAGGGAGAGGATAATAATAAAAATTCCAATTTTTTAAAAATTTCTAAAAAAGGTGAAAATAATGAATCAGAAATTGGGATTTTCAACATTGAAGATGATGTAGATGATATAACAATGGCAACTGCTTATTCAGCAATGGAAGAACTACTTGACCATATACCTATAAAAGAGAAAATCGTGAACAAATATAAGACCCAAATTATATTAACAAATAACAAATTTGTAGAATTGGAAATAATTTTAGGAAGAAGGATTATTTACATAGCAGAACATGATTTTGAAAGGTTACCTAACTGAAGTTTTTACAAAATTTTTGCATAAAGATAAAATAGGAATATACTCCGAATTACCAGATAATAAATATAATGTAATACAAGAGAAATTAAGGGAAATGTTTTCGAGTAATAATAAAATTAAATTTATAAAATGTTCATATAGGGCTCAGAAAGTCGAAACGGAAACTGAAGCGGTGAAACAAATCTCATTCTACCATGTTCGAGGAAGTTTTCATTCGGGAATCCAAGAGACTTATAACCAAATAAAAAAAAGAATTTATTATCCAAAATTATAAGAAATGACGTAAATAGTAATAAATTAGTGTGAAGTTTGTCAAGAGGATAAATACGATCGAAATCCTATAAAACCTAAATTTAAACTCACGGAAACTCCAAATGATATAAACGAAATTATACGAAAATTATCATATAAATTATGAAAACCAATTTTTAACCATTATAGATAAATTCTCAAAATTTGTACCTGCTTATCATCTATGTGATAAAAATCCATTAACTCTAATATATAGTTTAGAAGATCATTGCACAAAATTAAGTAAGCCAAATAAAATAACACCAGATAACGAATTCTAAGCTATTCAAATAAAATAATTCTTAAGGAAGAAGGGATAAGTTTACACCTCACCAAACCTAACAACCACACTGGTAAAAGTGATATAGAACGATTTCATATTTCGTTAGTTGAAATATTCAGAACACTTAAACACATTAATAAAAACATGTCTTAAAAGATTGATGCAATTAGCTATTAGAAACTATAACAAACTGTTTCACTCAACAATAAAAAGTATCCTGAAAGAAGTTCAAAATCGTACAGTGGATTTTCAAAAAATAAAAGAAAATTTAAAAACAGTAAAATTAAAGAACTCAAGTAGATTAAATAAGAAAAGAAAAGACTACCAACAAGAAAGATCTGCAGGTTTAATAAAGAATTATAAAGCTGTAAGACATAAGGAGCAACCTAAATATAAAAAGATGAACGTAAATAACATTCATATAGCCAACATTAAAAGATCTCCTAAATTCTTCATTTTAGCTAAAAATACGGATTAAAAAACAAAATGTTTTATTAGAATTTAAAAAAATATGGACTTTAATCATATTTTAATAGATCTTAATAAGTTATAGTCAATCCAAAGTTCAAAACACTCTTTCTTTTTAGAAATGCTAAAACGAATTGAGATAGTTTAGGAATTTTAATTTACAGAACAGGATATCGGTTTATTATAGGAAACTATTCAATTAACAGCTGGGTGGCACAGTGGTTAAGTGCCGACCTTTCATGCAGAAGGGCCCGGGTTCAAATTCTAGTGAAAGTGAAAAAACTTTTCTGGTTTTCAACTCGACTCAGTTACCATTCGTCATTGGGTTCAAATTAATGGCATAATCAATAATTAATAATTATAAATCTTTAATAAAAAATACTTTAATATAAAAATATAAACAAATGCAAAATATAAACAAATAATTTAATTAAATAATATAACTCGCAGATATAGAATACCATATAAGTAAAATATAAAAAATATTACAATATAAACAAAAAATAGAATTGTAAATATTGAAAATCTAAGACGTTTCTACATGTTATAAGGCCTAGTACTATCTCATGTTTAAATTGTATGTGGAATTCAATAAGACTAATTCTAATAACACGAATATAATATGACCCCCTGTTCCAACATGTACCTATGGTATAGACAGGCTAATTAGCCTAACAGTTGAACAGTTAGCGCTTAAAAAAAAAAAAAAAAAAAAAAAAAAAAACAGATATCGGCATTAATCAATAGAGTAAGGTTGAAATTTAAGTAATTTAGTTTTGTTTGATAAGTAAGTATAGTTCTCTAGGTTTTAGTAAAATACATAAAAAAAATATATTATTTTTTTTTCTAAATACAATTTTTCAATTTAAATTTACAGATTTTTATGTTTGTTTTAATAATATGTATGGCATGGTTGCCAGAAATATGTAGTTTACTACAATTAAATCAAATATCCGAAGAAATAGGCTATATTCAAATTAGAATAAGAGAGGTAGAAATTACTAATGAAACAAAAATAATTGCTTCATATTATTGATCCCAGAGAACTTAACGACCTACTCTTACAAATTTAAAATAATTTAAACGAATTAAATTCTTCAGATATAAATTTGATAAATTCTGAAATAGGCTCAATAAAGGCTGTAGGTAAAGCACAAAGTTGGCTTTTTGGTACAATGTATAATGATTATATGGAAGAATCATTTAAATAATAAACTTCTAATAGTAGAAGAAAATAACCATAACTTAATTTTAAGTTCAAATAATCAAATATACAGGGTGTTCCCGACTCGATGGTCTTCCTTCAAATGGGTGATCGGGCATATCGAGCAGAACAAAAAATTGTATGGGAGGAGGGGGTCTATTTTCATTAGTTTAGAAGTTATGGGGCCTTAACTGTTTTTCGACCATAATTTAGTTTTATTTCGATCAAATTGGAACCAAATAAGATAAAACAAAAATAAGTATAGCATTTAAATGCTTATTAATGCAGATTTCTTAAGTACTATCAAACATTACTCTAAAGCTTCTCAGTCTGAGGTTATAAGGGCTTAAAGTCCAATATTTTTAACAAAATATCAATTAAATCCCTTTTATCAAGAAAATAACGGTATTAACATAACAGTTTTTTTACTTCAAAATATTACCCTTCTCTTTCCCTGCATTTTGAGTAAACTAGCACTTTTATAGCTCAAAAACTTTGAAAGTTATAAAGTAAAAACTTTTTTGTGATACCTGAAATTTAACTAAATTTGAATTTTATTGAAAAAAATTTTTGACATTACGTTTGTGACGCTGAGAAGGAGGGGGGATTTAGCTATGTATGTCCGTCCGTCTGTCCGTCTGTCCATCCGTCTGTCCGCCGTCCGTCACCACGATAACTCAAAAACTAAAGGAGCTAGAATCTTGAAATTTTCGCAAATTCGTTTTTTTGCAATAGCCGTCATCGCTATTTAAATCAAGCCATTTTGGTCCATGCCTTCGAGTGGCTGCCATAAAACTTCTTTTTTATATGAGTATAACTCTCTACCTATGACAGCTGCGTGTCTGAAATTTTGCCGAAAGTAGTTAAGTTTCATGGCCAAAGTTTCTACAAAATTTGGTTGGTCTGCTGGAGTGGGTTCGAGTAGCTGCCATACAAATTCTTATTTGATATTAGCATTACTCTACACTTAATGATGCTGGGTGTCTGAAATTTTGCCAAAAATAGTTTAGTGTAATGGCCAAAGTTACTGCTAAATTTGGTTGGTCTACTGCAGAGGGTTCGAGTAGCTGCCATACAACTCCTTCTTTTATATGAGCATTACACTAAACCTAATAAAGCTGGTATGTTTGCAATTTTGCCAAAAGTAATAAATGTTTATAATAATAATGATATAATGTTTATGTAACGGTCATACGGGTATCCCAGAGTTGACACATTCTACTGTACCACACTCTTCCTCGTTATAAATTAAAATTAATTAAAATGGGTATTATGATATATAAAGAAAATTCTATTGTATTTGCAATTAAAATTCCACAAAATTATATAAAAACATATTTAAAATTTTCAACAACTATTTTCAAATATTAGATAATAACGATTTTAATAAAAAACGCTGTAAATGGAAATTTAATAGAAAATTGTGACGACAGAAAATTTATATTAAATAAAAATTATCTGTAAACATTTTATAACTGTCAAATAAAATTATATAAAGAAACCTTTGCAAACCAAAAATATATGGTACATTACAAATATTACTATCCAGAAACTATTACTTTTAAAAAAATACTAAAAAGAGAATACTTAGAAGAGATTAAAGAATTAAAATATCATTATTTTGTGTCATATGGTATTAATATTACAATTTTTGTTTTTCTAGTAATAAGCATAATTTTTATTACAATTGGTTTAAAAATAATTAAAACTAAAATTGTTAATGTTTTTCATTTGAAAAATGAAATTCAGGAAAATTTCCAATGTATGGAATGGAGGGAGAAGTTATGCATAACTGTTCACTTTCAAATAACATCTGGGGAGATTATAGTTGCCATTGTCAAGTTTTAGATACCCGTGCATACCCACTATGATGCACACAATAAAATATACCGTTTTTTATTCCCCTTAAGCTATTATATATATTACAAAAAAAAATTTAAAAAAGTAAAATAGTTAAAAAAAATTTAACAAAGCATCCCATAATTTTTGCTTGAAAAAAAAAAACAAGAACATAAAAAAAAAAAAAAACAAACAAACAAAAACCATAAAAAAAAAATAACAAAAAAAAACTTTGAATTCATTATCCCATAATTTTTGCTTAAAAGAAAACAAAACAAAAATCATACAAAAAAAAAAAAAACAAAATCATAAAAAAAACCGTAAAAGAAACACAAAAAAAAAAAAATTTTTTAATTCATTATCCCATAATTTTTGCTTAAACAGAAAAGTATAAAGTAGACAGACATACACACATAGCTAAATCAATTTACTTTTCGATGCTGATTCGATACGTACCGTTGGCACTATATCTAGCTCGTCTAGATCGATGCATTACAAACGGAGGAGCAATTTTAATATACCCGAAGTCATGTATGTATGCACGGGTATAAAGAAGAACCTCCAAATAGCATAGTAAACAAAAATGCAAAATATGACGAAATGTTATCAAATGTAAATAAACTGTTAAATTCAAATTTTTAAAATAAATCAAACAATATTGTAAAACCGTACTTGAATATTTTTAAATATTAAGCAATTTCGAAATATAAGACTCCCTTTTATTTATTTACTTAGAAACATATGCATTGAGTAATTAAATAAAAAATTTTGCTGATAATTCAAAATGTTCCATTGAACCTTTTTCCCGATTTTTATGAAAAGATCGATATTGGTGATACGATAATATAGGGTGTTCCAAATTGAGGTATCATTTTAATTTTAATAAAAAAAAGACTTTTTTTGATATATTAAATATATTTTTATTTTAATTTATTACAAATTGGTTCCGGTTAATAATGAAAAATTATGTCGACCAACTGGCTTCTCCCTACTACTTCGGCAGGCTTCCAATCTTTTACCAAAATTCTAAATCACGTTGTTCAATAAACTGTTCTCAATGGTTGAAATCTGCTCGATAATGTTGTTTTTAAGCTCTTAAATTGTTGTGGGATTATTGCTGTATACTTTCGATTTCACAAAATCCCACAAAAAAAATCCAATTCAAAAAAAAAAAAATTATCAACCATCAGCTTGATGGTACGATTTGTTGGAGCATTTTCTCTACCAAATTTTGTTCGAAATTACTTAATTACATCTTGAAAACTTTTTCCATTATCAAAAAATGTTGTAATAATAAAAACACGCTGTTCCTTCGTGTAACGTTCCATATTAACTAACCGGAATGTATCAACTATTGCCAGCTACACCAGCCCTTGTAAAAGAGTATATGACAGAGTAAAATAATTTCTGGCAGATGGCTTTAATTAAAATTCTCTTGAATAGGTTATATTAAATCATATTTTTTATTTGATAACCAATAAGCACTTACCCCCTTCCATTTTAAAAACTATTCTTTATATTTATAGCAGCAATAAACCTTAATTTTTTCACTTTATTTTTAATATTTAGATATATTAAATAAAATTAACTTCTCAAATGACAGGTAGTTTTAAAATGTCAAATATATATATGACATTAATCTGACAATTATGTACTCCTAAAACAAAAATTAGCGTTCCATTTACAAACTACGCCTATCTAATCTTCATGTACACTTTTTGTATATGAAGATTAGATAGGCGTAGTTTTTTATTATAATATATATATAATAAAAAACTACGCCTATCAAAATAGTTTTTTTATTATAAGTGTGAAATAAACTTTTCAATTATTAGAATGAAATCAAAACATACGACGTACAATTTTTATACGACAGTACGTCAATACGTCTGTCTACATATCCATTATCGGTAAATCGATACGCGATAGTTTTTTTTAACAAAAATTATTGTAAAAAAATATTATTTTTTAAAATATAATATTAGGAATATAAGAAAAACCAATAATTATAATTTTTTTACATTTTGTCAATATTTGTAAATTTTAAAAATCCGAGATACAGTACATTGCGTTACGCGTATTTTCGCTGCTCTAATGTAAATTTATGTACCTATTTATTTCTCAATTTTTTGACAGAAACTATACGCTGTACGCTTTTATTTAGGTTGGGACCTTAGGAATAAAAAACTTTTTTTGAGAAAGATAATTTTTTTTTTAAATTTAATCGTGGCAACATAAGAAAAAACAATTACAATATTTTTATACACTTTGTCAATTTTTAAGTATTAAAACTCTGAGGTAGAGTACGTCGCGTATGCTTGCATGTAAATTTTTTTACATAACTAATTATTTCAAAATTTTTTGACAGAAACTGAATGCCGTACATGCTGATTTTGGCTGATCCATAAGAAACAAATCATTTTTCTTAAGAAATTATATTTTTTTTTTTAAGTTTCTGCAAACATATTATAGATATTTTTTAATAAACAAATATTTTACAGAGATATTATTTTAAATATTCTATTTTTATTTCTCGCTTTGTAATTTTTTAAATCCGAGGTACCAGTACATCGCGTATTTCGATTGCTCACATGTAAATTCATGTACCTAACTTTTTATTTTAAGATTTTTTAGAAATTTCTAGAAATTATACAACGTACGCGTTGGTTAGGCCCTAAGTAACAAATCATTTAAATTACAAGTTATTTTTTTAAGAAAGATGATTTGTTTTTTTTTTTAACTGTTTTGCAAATATTTATATATTTTAATATCATGACTCTCAAACGTAATGGCAACTACAGAATATATTTCAGAAGCCGGTTTTTTATTGTACAGGAAACTTAACAAAAAGCAACAACAATTTACGATTTACAAAATTTTTTTTTTTTTATAACTGTATTATAATAAATTGCAAACAAAAACTAAATACAGTACTTTTCCGTTATAACGACCATGATGGGACATGATGGGAAAAATTTTCGTCCTAATAAACGAATGTCGTTTTAAAAGAAAGCTGTGAATTTTGAAAAATTAGTATAAGACTTGAACATTGTAGAATGTGCTGATTCTAGAATGGATATTTCGAATTCATTTGCTAGAATTTTATTTGATGTGTCAGCCTCAAGCCTATGTATAGTGCTTTTTCTTCTATTGAAAATTTTTTTTGTATTTTAAATGCGTTATTGTGATTTTTTTTTTATATTCAAAAGTAAATAAAAAACACTTAATTAATCGCCAAGCAACATAATTAGATATAATAATTTTAAATAAAAGAAATATCAATGTAATAAAAAACTTCCATTTTTAGGTAAAATTTAATTTTTTCGCAAAAAGTGTAAAGTTTATTATAATTAAAATTGAACCGAGTTCGTTATAAATGAAAACTACTGTGAAAACCAAATGTATTGCTTTCACTTCGAACAGAACTAATTTTTATTTTCACATTTTAAGATATAAAAAAAACAAAAACAAAAAAAAAATTTTAAAAAAATTTAAATCTCCTTGTTCATTGAATATTTGAACTAAACAAAAAAAAGAAAGATATACATAAGTCGGCGCCTATAATCTTTTGATTTAGATTTAGCTGCGATTTACAACCGAAAATGCATTACATTTACACAGAAAGTCGGCGCATAATATTAGAGTCATAAGCCTTAACAGCGTGACCGTTAAATTCAAATTTACGTTAAATTAAATACGGGTTTTCACCTGAAAAAATGCAATATTCTAAATTAAATATCATTGTAATATGAAAACAAACAAACCCTTTCTTGTGGTTTTGTTTCATTAAAATTGGTCAAATAGTTTACCCAGAAAAGGGATGTTTATATTTGTATGGGAAAAAATAAGCCGATTAAATATTATGATTTCGCGTATCGATTTACGGATATGTAGATAAACATATTGACGTACTGCCATATAAAAATTGTACGTCGTGTTTTTTGATTTAGATTAAGCTCTAATAATTGAAACGTTAATTTTACATTTTAAACATCGAATAATGTTTTTAGCACATTTTCAAAAAACTGTGTAAAAATGTGCCTATAAAGCTTCACTCTCTCCCTCTGTATGTTAACATAGCTTTTACACCATTTCAAATAGAGTAAAGAAATTTCAACAACTGATATTGCAAAAACAACAATTTAATAGAAGAATTTTTTCTGTAGCCCCACCCGTTACAGAGCTACAGCCCCCCTATTTTGAAAAAAGCCATATTTTTAAATTGTTATAACAAGAGCTCTGTTAGGTGTATTTTTAATCTGAAAACGGCGAAAGATAGCCGATTTTATAATCTTTTTAAGTTTTCAAAAGACAAATGTCTAGGGTTGCCATAGGATTCTAAAATATACATACGGGAAACACTTCTGCTACGGGGCAGTTTGTATCTTTCGAAAATTCCCACCAATTGACGTAAAATAAAAAAAAAAAATGGTTTTAGAACAAAAAACTATTTTTAGTTTTACTTTCACATAACGAACAAATTTTATATAATGCATGATGCATGTGTTCCTTTTAGAAAAGAGTGTAGATGAAGAGTAGATAGGAGCAGTTTGTACGTGTATGTTATTTTAGCAGTAGATTGGAGCAGTTTGTACGTGTATGCTTATTTTTTTTTTCAGGAGTATATATCAGATTCTTTTTCATACATATATTTAACATTTTAAAACTATTTGTAATTTGAGAAGTTAATTATTCTTTTTAATGTATTAAGATATTAGGCGAATAGGTATAAAATAAAATAGAGAATTCAGAACCATTTTTTGCAAACTATATTTGTAGTAAAAATTCCAGATTTAATTATTGAAATGTAGTTCCTAGTTGTATTTTATAACACTTGAATACAAAAAAAGTTTTCAATAAATTTTAAGTAGGTCGTAATATCATTTTCATATAATTTTTTTTAAATGATAGAAAATAATGGTTGAGTTTATTTGAAAATAATAAGATTAAAGAAAATGAAAGAGAAAAGACAAATAAAACATGTGAGGAACAAAAACCAAGGGTTTTTAAAAAGCACATTTTCAAAATTATATAGGGTTTCTTACTGAGTATTTTATCATTTATTTTTATAAAAATATATATAAAAATAAATGATAATATTATAATTTAGTTATTTCATTAATTTATTAATTATATGACTAATAATGAAATCCTTAGAATATAACCCCAATGCACTCAAGAAAACCTGTTGATAACAGCGAAATATAATGTTGGAGCTTCAATGTTAACGTTTAATTTTGGAAAAACTTACACTGGTGAATAAGTTACTGTTTTATAAAAACATAAAAGTTTTAATTTTTAAAACCTAGTATCTCTTCAATGGGAATGGCTCCTAAATTTTTGCTTAGCAAACTTATGATGGATCGGCCCACCTCTCTCCTGTTCCTCACTTTTCCATTTTTTTCGGTGCTATGAAATTAATTGTGAACTCCACCAAAAGCACCATCCTAGAATTTTATTATCAAAGCGAAAATGGTTAAATCTAAGAAACAATTTTTCAATTTAAAGAAACCCTTTCAAATTTAAGAAACCTTGAACGTATGTTGAAATATAATGCTGCAGCAATTTCAAGACCCTAGCTTGAACCGTTTAGAAGATATGTGGGGCCAAAAACTTTGCAAAAATTAAATTTTATTTAATGTTAAATTTTAGGACCGTATGGCAACCCTATATTTTAATCCTTATATTTTTGTGAAGCCTTTAAAAGCAGCTCTCTTATACCGTTTTTATATTGAAAATATATTTAACAGAACTGTCGTTATACTCATTTGAATATAGTGCAATTTGCGGGGGCTGTAAATTCGTCACCCTTCAAAATTAAGAAAAACGTTTGACAAATATTGAAATATAATTAAAGATCTTTCAATTTTGTATATTTCTAAAAAAATATTTGAACAGGTGTTCAAGTTACACGATTCCTAAAAATAGCGAAATTTCAATTTTCCAGCCTTTATAGCTCCAAAACAGGGGGCGTGACAAAAATATTTTGTTGACCAACTCCTACTAATTTCGGAGGAACTAACTTCTCCCAAAACTTCAGGACCCTAGATTGAAGTGTTTAGAAGATATGTGTGGCCAAAAATTTTGCAAAAATTTAGTTTTGCATAATTGTAAATTTTAGTGCCGTATGGCAACCTAGACATTTGTCTTTTAAAAATTTATGAAGTTTTTAAAGCCAGCTATCTTTTGCCGTTTATAGATTGACAACAAATACACTTAATAGAACTCTTGTTATAACAATTTAAAAATATGGCTTTTCCCAAATTTGGGGGACTGTAGCTCTGTAACGGGTGGGGTTACAGAAAAAAATTCTTCTACGAAATAATTTTTTTTGTAATATCTACCCGTGGTTAAAATTTTTTTATTTCAAACGGTGTAAAAGGTTTTTAAACATAAACGGACGGACGGACGGACAGATTGAAGCTATATAGGCATATTTTTGCAAATTTAGAAGCTATAGATATTGATTAGTTTAATTTTTTCCTTTTTAAATAATGTTATTATTATACCCTACACCTATGAAAAATTATATATATTTGTGATCAACATCACATCCTGACCGTAGGTTACTAGTAATGAAAATACGTCGGGGATTGTATATAGGTGAGATCAGCCCATGAGTTTAAATTCCGAATCTTTGAATCAGTTCAAGGGCTCACGAACATATATCCAGAAACACAATAATTCAAAAACTACTTGAGCTATCTTTTAAATGTATCTATATACGGCGGGGAAGATAGAAACGTCAAATATGATACATTGGTTTTTTTCCTTTTTTTTGTGCCTTGAAATTTGGGACTGATTGGATTAGTTGTTCCAAGGTTCTAGTAGTGGAGTACCACCCAAATAAATCCTAAGACATTCAAGCAAATTTTAAAAATTAATAAAGATAGTAACTGGAAATATATATATAGAAGCAAAGGGTAAGTAATCTTTAATATTTCCTTTAGGTCTCCAAACTTTGGGCTCGTGGAAGAATTTACTAACCTTAGGAATTAATTGAGTGATGTTTCAGGTCCCCTCCCTGTCACACCCTTTCAAAGAACTAAGAAGCATAAATTATTAACGAAAGAAACATGAATTATGGTACTAGAGTGTTTGTTCTATTCTATTGTTTATAAAGCTAAGAAGGTAATAAAAGACAAACTGCTGCTGCTGCTGATTAGCGTGCCCCATGTTATGTTATGTGTTACAAATACTTTTAAGTGTAACTTATGCTTGTAATATTTTAGTGTTTGAAAAGATAGGACAAAAAAATCTAAATGTTTGAAAGTTATATATACTTTTTTTCAGCAATATGCAACAATTTTTCAAAAACATTCAACATTTTTTCATCCAAATTAAACATTTTTACTTATAATAACTATGATGAAATGTTTAATTTGGATGAAAAAATGTTGAACGTTTATGAAAAATTGTTGTATATTGATGTAAAACAGTATATAATGTAATATTTACATACGAGTATATAACCATAACACAAAAAAACATTATTAAAATGTTAATTTAAATGTTTGGGTATAACATATTTCCTTTTCTTGTAATCTAATAAAAAATAAAAGGCTAGAAACTGATGCTAATTCACGTGCCTTTTTATCTTACAATTAGCAAGGAAAGAATAAGTAACCCAGCGGTCGGACGGTTAGATTATTTTTTTCGCTTGGGATTCGTATTTATTCTTATTCATTCAAAAAACGAAATTAGATTTTTACACTTACACCTATCGTACAATAGGCTTTCTCCCTAGTATTTTATAAATAAAGAACAAATTTTTTTTTTAGTAAACCACTAAATTTCATCTTCTTTTTAATTTTTATACCCGCCCATACATATATGACATCGGGTATATTAAAATTACTCCGCCGTTTGTAACGCATCGATCTAGATGAGCTAGATATAGTGTCAAGGGTACGTATCGAATCGGCATCAAAAAGTAAATCGATCTAGCTATGGGTGTCTGTCCTTCCTTTCGTCCGTTAGGGCCACAACTTCTTTGCACCAATATGAATTTCTTCTAAACTAATTATACTACGAGGATGAAAATTACACACGGTTAGTTTAATTATGAATCGAGCACTTATATGAATACACACGGTTAGTTATATAATGAATCAAGTACTTCTATGAAGTTTCAAAATGTAACGGCCCCATTTTCGGGGGGCTGCTATACAAAGTTTTCAATTCAATAACTGTGAATCTAATAAAGTTATAAGGTTAAAATTAAAATTGGGCAGGTAAAGTGAAAGGGCAAGTTATTTGGCAAAGTTGGAAATCACTCGGACTTTTCCAATTTTTTTTTATTTGGTTTTTTTTTGTTTTTAAGCAAAAATTATGGGATAATGAATTAAAATTTTTTTTTTAAAAGCAAAAATTATGGGGTAACGAGGTAAATGTTTTTTTCCAACTAAAAATCAAAAATCATAATATTTAATCGGCTTATTTTTTCCCATAAACATCCTTTTTCCGGATAAACTATAAGACCAATTTTAATGAAACAACAACCAAAAGAAAGGTTTTTATTGTTTTCATAGGACAATGATATTTTTTTTTAGAATATTGCGTTTTTTCAGGTGAAAACCCGTCTTTAATTTAACTTAAATTTGAATGTAACGGTCACGCTGTTAAAAGTTAAGGCTTATAACTCTAATATTATGCGCCGACTTTCTGTGTAAAAGTAATTCATTTTCGGTTGTAACTCGCAGCTCAATCAAACTATTATACATATGCGCCGACTTATGTCTTTCTTTTTTTTGTTTAGTTCAAATGTTCAATGAACAAGGAGATTTAAATTTTTTTTTTGTTTTTGTTTTTTCTTTATCTTAAAAAGTGAACGAAAAAAATGAGTTGAATGAAAGCAATACTTTTGGTTTATACAGTAGTTTTCATTTATAGCGAACTCGGTGCAATTTTAATTATAATAAACTTTACACTTTTTGATAAAGAATAAAATTTTACCTAAAAATGAAAGTTTTTTATTACATTGATACTTCTTTTATTTAAAATATTTATATCTAATTATGTTGCTTGGTGATTAATTTAGTATTTTTTTATTTATTTTTGAATATAAAAAAAATCATAATAACGCATCAAAAATACAAAAAAAATTTCATTAGAAGAAAAAGCTTGAGGCTTGAGGCTGACACATCAAATAAAATTTTAGCAAATGAGTTCGAAGTGTCCATTCTAGAATCAGCACATTCTACAATGTTCAAGTTTTATACTAATTTTTCAAAATTCACAGCATTCTTTTAAAACGACATTCGTTTATTACGACGAATATTTTCCGTCCCATCATGGTCGTTATAACCGAAAAGTACTGTACTTTGTTTTCGTTTGCTTAAAAATTTTTTTTTTTTAAATCGTATATTGTTGTTGGTTTTTGTTAAGTTTTTTGTAAAATAAGAAACCGACTTCTGATAAATAATATTTCGTAAGAAAAATGATTTGTTACTTATGGATCAACCAAATTCAGCGTGTACGGCGTTCAGTTTCTGTCAAAAAATTTTGAAATAAGTTGTTATGTAAATAAATTTACATGAAAGCATACGCGACGTACTGTACCTCGGAGTTTTAAATTTTAAAAATTGACAAAGCGTATAAAATATTGTATTTGTTTTTTCTTATGTTGCTACGATTAAATTTTAAAAATAAAATATTTTAAAATAATATTTTTTTAAAATAATTTTTTTTAAAACATATATTCAAAATAATTGAAATATGTTTGCAAAAAATTAAAAACGAAAAATCTTTCAAAAAAATAATTTGCAATTTAAATGATTTGTTCCTTTGGGCTTAACCAAAATCAACGCTTATGGTGTTTTAAATTAGTAGTTAAGTACATGATATTACATGAGAATAACTTACTGTACCTCGAATTTTTAAAATTTAAACATTGACAAAGCATATAAAAAAGTTTTTGTTTTTTCTTATGTTGTTTTGTTATTGTTCTAAAAATAAAATACATATTTAAAATAATATTGTTTTTAAAAATACCTACTTATATTTTTTTAAAAAATACTTTACATATATTCAAAATAATTGAAATACCTATAGTATGTTTGCAGAAACAAAAAAATAACATTTCTTAAGAAAAATTATGTGTTCTTTACAGATCAACCAGAATAAACGCGTACGGCATACAGTTTCTGTCAAAAAAATGAAATAAGTAGGTATGTTGTGTACTGTACTTCGGAATTAAAAATTTTTAAATTTGACAAAGCGTATAAAAATATTGTAATTGTTTTTTCTGATGTTGCTACGATTTAAATTTCAAAATAAAATATTTTAAAATAATATTTTTTTTTTAAAAAAACATACATTCAAAATAATTGAAAATACCTATAATATGTTCGCAAAAAAAAAACTAAAAAATAATCATAAACTTAAATAAAAGTTGACGTAAATTTCTGTCAAAAAATTGAAAAATAAATAGGTACATAAATTTAGATTAGAACAGCGAAAATACGCGTAACGCAATGTACTGTATCTCGGATTTTTAAAATTTACAAATATTGACAAAATGTATAAAAATATTATTATTGGTTTTTCTATATTTCTTAGTTTTTTACAATAATTTTTATTAAAAAATATCTTATATTTAAAATACCTATTATATGAAATTAAAAATATTTTTTGTATGTACTAAATTAAAACATTCAAATATATATTTTTGATAATTACAAATATAAATTAAAAAAACGCACGTATCGATTTACCGATAATGGATATGTAGACAGACGTATTGACGTACTGCCGTATAAAAATTGTACGTCGTATGTTTTGATTTCATTCTAATAATTGAAAAGTTTATTTTACACTTTCAACATCGAATTATGTTTTTTTATAATAAAAAAAACTATTTTTAGTTTTACTTTGACAAAACGAACAAATTTTATATAACAAAAAGTGTACATGAAGATTAGATAGTCGTAGTTTGTAAAAGGAACGCTAATTTTTGTTTCAGGAGTACATAATTGTTAGATTAATCGTCATATATATATTTGACATCTTAAAACTACCTGTCATTTGAGAAGTTAATTATATTTAATAGTATTTAAATATTAATAAAGTGAAAAAATTAAGGCTTATTGCTGATATAAATATAAAGAATATTTTTTTAACATGGAATGGGGTAAGTGCTTATTGGTTATCAAATAAAAAATATGATTTAACAAAACCTATTCAAGAGAATTTTAATTAAAGCCATCTGCCGGAAATTATTTATCTACTCTGTCAAAAACTCTTTTACAAGGGCTGAAGTAGCTAACAATAGTTGAGAGTAGAAAAGAGTTTACTCCTCATAAAGGAATAAAAGCAATAATATCTATTTGTTTTAAGAAACTTATGAGTCATGACTCATGACCATGTATAGAAATATATTTTTGTCAATAAAAAACTTAGGAAATATTAAATAAATAAACTAAACAAAAAGGTATAAAGGAAACTAAGGAATTCAGAATCATTTTTCGCATGTTTTCAGAACTTTAAATAGGCATACATTTGTAGTAAAAATTAAATTTAAAAATGAAAAAAGGGTAGGAAAAATTTATTCTGTGATTTATTGAAAAACTTTTTTTTTTGCTATAAATCTTAAGATTGAGATTTAAAAAAAGGCTTCGGTCAACTTGACTATTTTTGGTACTTCTGGCAGTTTCAATATACTATAATACTCAATACTAAACTTATGAATTACTATTTGTTAAATTTTGTTGCACATATTATGTATTCATAGAGTTTTTTAATTAGGATACAGAATACGTACAACATTGTTCATATCGTACTAAAATGTTTAGAAAAAAGTACAGTTTGCTATATGAAGGACAGCATTAACTCGAATTTTGGGTTCTTGACTTCAATAAATATATGTATATGTTTAGAATTATGTATTTATTAGAATAATATTTATATGTATTTAGAATTTTAATTTAATTTAACTGTACCAATTTATCCTCTCTTTAAAGCGGCTTAAGCTATAGAAACAAAACTCAAAAATCAGTACTTAATAACGTTTTAACAATTAAGAAAAATTATAAATTTTTTTTAAGCAAATTTCAAGCGCAAGAATTGTTGACAACACTGTTGGCATAACTTTTATTATGTATAGTCTAATATAATTTACACAAAACGAATTTTATATGTTAACTTAAAAGCAAAAATGGCTCGAATTTCGAGCACAGGGCGATACTAGTATATATAATAGCATAAGGGAAATAAATAACAGTTTATTTTATACATCATAGTGGGTATGCACGGGTATCTAAAAATTGACAAGGGCAACTATAATCTTTTCCTAGTGTTTATTTATATTTAATTGAATTATATTCAGAAAAATTTTTTTCGCAATTTTTTATATTTAGATAAAAATATAAACAAAAAAAATATAAACCTTTTCGTACAACTGCTATATTATAGAAATTTCTTGATGTATCTTCTTGAAACATTTTATTGAAATAATATTTAAGATATAGGTAGACATTTTTATAACATCGATTTAATATTTTTATTTATTTATTTTTTGTTTAATTTAAACAATTTTACAATAAAATTTCTTATCTTATTCTTAAAATTAAGTTACAATTTAAATTATTAATATATATATACTAACATGTAAGTATATTAACTTAAAAAACATTTAAAAATAGCATAAATAGCAATAAGTTACAAATTAATAATGAAAAGTTAAAATTTTCAGTGTTGATTAAATATTTTTAATGTGTTTTTTGTTTTGTGTAAAATCTATGCATGATTTGTATTTATTACCCAAAGATAACATTCTGTGAATAGGTTCATAACACCCATAATTAGTTCTGTGATGTGTGGTAATGAATAGGTTAGAAGATCTAAGATGCGATATTGTGTTAAAATTAATTTTGTTTGAGATCTCAGGTGACATTATGTTGCGTTTTATTAATTCAGTTAGAAAAACAACATCAGCTGCCTCCCTTCTAAGCTTAAGAGTATTTAGTTGAATTAATTTTAATCTATTTTCATAAGATGGAGAAATTATAGGGTCATTTCAACGTAAATTTCTTAAAGCAAAGTGAAGAAAGTTTTTCTGAATCGAAAGGTGACCATAATAGACTCATAATGAGCTCTGAAGTTAAGTTTACTGTCAAAAAGTACACCTAGATCTCTTATTGATTCAGTTTTATTCAAATTGGAATTATCGACAGAATAAATGAAGCTCAAATTATATATAGGTAACTTGAACGTGAATAGGTAACTTGTGCACATTTCGAAACATTAAGAAGTAGATTATTTATGGCGCACCAAGTAAATTACCTGTGAATGTGAATTACCTGTAAATGTGTTGGAAACGGACGGCCTGATAACCCTGCTGAAGATTCTTCTATTGAGATAAGATCCAATCCACTTATTAAAGCTACATGGAAAACCATATTTTTCTAATTTTAGTAGAATGATGCTGTGTAGTAAGATATCTAAAGCTATGCTGAAGTCAGTGTAGATAACATCAGCTTGAAAACCTAACTCCATATTAATTAGGAAGGTTAGATGTGGATTCTACTAAATTAGTTGAAGTAGATTTATGTTTTACAAAGCCATGTTGAATACCCGAAATAATATTAGACCACTTTGAGCAAATTAAATCAAAAACCACCAATTCAACAATTTTAGGAACATCAGACAATTTTGCTATTGGATGATAGTAATTTGCAACATTTTAACTATCTTTTTTAAAAATAGGTCTTATGAATGCTTTTTTCCAGATATCTTGGAAAATACCCACACTGAACGAAGTATTAAAAAGAATAGATTGTGGAAGTGCAAGAGAATTTAAACATTTTTTTGAAATACTTTCTGGGATACCATAGGGAAAAAAATCACGAAAATACTCACTAATCTCAGCATTATCGTTACTAGTACTTCCATTGTAATTCACAAAGGTTGGATATTCATCACATTTGCGTTTCATATTAACAAACTTCCAAAATTCTTTTGGATTTGATTTTAGCTATATGGCCATATTACAAACGTACAATTGATGAAGCTATTTAGATAAATTTTTAAACTCCTTAAATAGTACTAAGAAATTCTTGTAATCAGTACCTGTTTTGGATTTAAGCTATTTGCGCCTACTTTTATTATTTTTATTTCTTAGTTTTTTAAAATCACGAGTGTATTAAGGAGGACATAAATTCAAAGATCTCAGTCTGATCATAGGAATAAATTGTCTAAAACTACTAAAAATTATTTCATAAAACTTATTTATCATTTCCTTAATATCAATATTATTAAATATAATGGAAAAGTCATGAGAATTAAGAAACTCACTTATAGCGTCATGATTGGCTTTTTATACCCGTATGACTATATAGTCAAAGGGTATAATAAATTTGCCATTACGTTTATGACGCAGAGAAAGATATGGATCGGATCAGAACCGAAAATTAAATCGATTTAGCTATGTATGTCCGTCCGTCCGATAACGCACGCACGATAACTTAAAAACTAAAGGAGCTAGGATCATGAAATTTTCGAAAATTCTTTTTTTTGCAATAGCCGTTATCGCTATTTAAATCCAGCCATTTTGGTCCATGGGTTCGGATAGCTGCCATACAACTTCTTTTTTATATGAGTATAACTCTCTACCTATAACAGCTGCGTGTCTGAAATTTTGCCAAAAGTAGTTTAGTTTCATGGCCAAAGTTTCTACAAAATTTGGTTGGTCTGCTGGAGTGGGTTAGCGTAGCTGCCATACAAATTCTTATTTGATATGAGCATTACTCTACACCTAATTATACTGGGTGTCTCAAATTTTGCCAAAAATAGTTTAGAAGCCCCTTATTTTATACGAGCATTACATTACACCTAATAAAGCTGTATGTTTGAAATTTTGCCAAAAGTAATTACCCAGATGATATAATGTATATGTCACGGTCATACGGGTATCCCAGAGTTGACACAGTCTACTCTACTAAACCCTTCCTCGTTTAAAAATAAATAGGTACACGTTATCACCAAAAGGATAATGTGAGGCATTAACGCAATAAGAAAAACTTGAGGGAAGATGAAAAATGTCTATATTTACAAGCGGAAAAAGAAAATATTAAAATCAATATTAAATAGATTATTCCAATCTGAAGTAAAGATTAGGTCAAGATTTTTACCATGAAAATTAGGTATATGAGAAATTGATTGAAAGTTATTCACATTGATATTATCAAAAAATGAGCATTCTAATTCATTAAAAACGCCGTTAGGAATCATAAAGTATTCCTCATCATGGTTAATCCATCTTAAATTTGGTATATTAAAATCACCAAACAGCATGATTTCGTCTGTATCACATATTTTTTTATTTATACCATTAATAGCGCTATTGTATTGGCATTAAATGTCAATGTTGCTATTAAGAGGTATATAGCAGCCAACAATAAATACATTTTTATTACAGAATTTAACTTTGACTCATAAAATTTCAAGCTGATCATAGTCGACAATAGAAACTAATGAAGAATTTAAATTACTTTTAATTGCAATGAGAACGTCTTCTCCTTTAGGTATTATCAAATTAATTGGCGAATTTTAAGAGTATCTAGCTTTTCTATAGACGCAATAAGTTAAATTAAATAGTTCTAAATTGCTTATAGAAGGACATAACCAAGTTTCAGTTAAAATGAAACAATCAAAATTTAAAATGGTTGCAAAGAGTGTCTTGGTTTTTGTTCTAAGACTCTGAAGATTTTGATAATACATTGAAAAATTAATTAAATTATCACTAATTTTTTTTATTAAATAATTTTATTCTAATAAGGTTATAATTATTTTTATACCCTATGCCTATGAAATAGGAAAAGGGTATATAAACTTAAGTATGGTGTTTGTAACCACTTAAAGGAAGCGAGCTAGATATGGAAAAGTACATATATTTGTGATCAGCGTGACTACCTGAGTCGATACAGCCATGTCCGTCCGTCCGTAGGAACGATAAGTCAAAAACTAATGAAGCTAACTTGATGAAATTTTAACTGTAGGTTACTAGGACTTAAAGTACGACGGGAATTGCATATGGGCGAAATCGGCCCATTCTTCTACGAAATTTTTTTTTTTGTAATATCTACCCGTGGTTAAAATTTCTTTAGTCTATTTCAAAAAACGGTGTAAAAGTTTCGTGAACGTACGGACGGACGGACAGAATTAAGCTATATAGGCACATTTTTACAAAATTTTTTGGAAAAGTGCTAAAAAAATAAGGATAACTCATCAACTACTAGAGCTACAATAATGAATTTTGCGGTGTAGGTTACTAGTAATGAAACTATGGCGGGGACTGCGTCCGAACGAGACCGGACCATGGGTTCGGATCCTAGAAGTTTTTGATTGAATTTAGGCCAAACAAGCATAATTTCGAAACCAATGTAGTAAAACCTTCAAATTTGATATCAGTGTGCCTCTTCTTATGTCATGAGAGTTCTACACATATGAGAGCAATTGGAGTGGAGGGTACCATTTACGCAGTTCTGAAGACCTTAATCATATCATTGAAATTATTAAAAAAAAAACCTTAACATTAATAGAACGTTCCAATTGTGTACAACGGTTCACTAATATTGAAAGAACGGCGCGAACTGCATATAGGCGAGATTCGACCATGGGTTCGGATTCTGGAACTTTTTCATCGAATTTAGGCCAAACGAGCATGATTCCGAATTCAAAGAAGTTAGAATCTCCAAATTCGGTATCAAGGTGTCCCTTTTTATTCCCTTAGTTTCCTTTGAAAATTTGAACCAATTGAAATAGTGGGTCGGATCCACAAAGTTTTGAAGATCTTAAATTATATTTTCGAAAATAAGAGAGATAACAACTTCAAAAAAATGTAAAAGCGTCAAATTTGGCACAAGGCTGTTCTTTACTGTTTCCCACTTGTTCCCTTAATGTATGATCAATTAGGGTGATGGTTCAAGTTCTAAGAAACCATATTGATTGGCATCAAAGCCTATTGTTTTAGTAATGAAACTTCTAATTGTTGAATTAATAACTTTTTCATATATTTTTTTAATTGAGTATAGAATCGAAATTGATCTATAGTTACCCCAATCTTCTTTTGACGCACTTATGTGAATAGGAACTAAATATGCTTTTTTTTAACGAATCAGGAAATATACCATTAGTGAAACTTTCATTTATCAGTTTCACTGAAGATGAGGTTATAATATTGACCAACTCTTGTAGATCTCTCACTGTAATTTTATCCAACACTGGAGTTGCATTTTTATTCTATGGTTCTATAACTGGAATAAGAAACAACGAGTTACTATTATATAAATTTTGTGAGCAGTTAGTAAAATCGTTGGTATTTAGAATGTTTTTTTTAATTCATTCTTCAATTTCAGTAAAAAAATTATTGAGAGTATTTGCAGTTTCATCATTATTTTTAGTTTTTTCACCATTGCTTTTAATAACATGACTAACATTTTTCAGTTTATCTTCATTGGTATATTTTATAGAATTATTCAATATTTTCCATAATTTCCTAGAATCGCTTCCGGCTTTTACAATATTTCTATTAATATAATTTTATTTTTCTTCTTTTATTAATTGTTCTACCTTTCTCTTCATTTTAATATATTTTGCCTTTTTTTCACTATTGGTCGGATCATTTTTATGTTGATTATAATATAATGCTTTTCTTATTTTCAGCTTGTCATGAATAAAAGGTGTTATCCAGCTATTATTTCTCGTTCTCATTGGTATTGTCTTAGTACAAAATCTTTTTGCTTCTTGTATAATTTTTACTAAGGTTTCGATTTCTGGTATATTATTATTTTCTATTTTGTATGTTACTATGGAACGCATTTGATTATAATCGATTTTGTTTATGTTGTACTTTTTCATTGGTAAACTTCTCAATATTAATTGCTTTCCGATAGGCAGTTATTTTCTATTATATAATTAACATCATAATTGCCATTCATGTTTGTTATTATGTGATCAATTAAGGTTGCTAGAGTTAGTTGTATTTCTTGTACTTTCCGTTTTATTAACTATGCTATTTCCAGAAGTTGCTATATTATCCTTATACTTAATAATTATATTGGAGGTCTTAAATAGATTTAGATTGGTATCTGCAAAAAATATATGATTTGCCTTATCTACCAGTTTAAGTTCAAGAAACTCCATAAATAAGTTGCTGTTTTCCACTGGAGCTTTATAAATTGTACCGATTTTTAATTTTGGTTTTGAGTTCAGGATTTCAATTACAGTAAAGTTATATTTTTCATCTTTACATATTTCATTGAAACTAATATTATTTTTAATAAAGATGGCAGTCCAACCTTCTCTTTTTTTATATCTACAGTTGTAAACTGCTTGATAATTGGGGATGTTCTAGCTATCTTTTTCATAATCATAAATCCGAACCTCTGTAATTATTACTATGTCTATTTCTTTATATTCATTAATTAATATTTCAAATTCCAGTATTTTATTTCTAATGCTACATATATTTAAATACAATATCTTTAGATCTCCAATTTGCATTATATTTTCTTGTTCTGCCATTATCATCTCTTTAGCTAGATCATTCGAAACATCTTTATTGCAGATTCCTATGTTTTCGTGGTACCTGTCATATGTTCTCTTAAGTTCCTGGTAGTCAGTTGGTACGCCTTCTTTATTAATTAGAAACTTTATATTGGTAAAATGTTCTAACCTTTCTATGGAGTGTTCTTTGGGTAGCTCTGTAGGATCAATGGGGGTAGTATGCGATTACAGCTGAAGGGTATCCTGGTACGTTGGCCCAGCCTCTGCTACACCAAGTCAAATCTCACCTTCACGTTGGTCCCCCCTGTTACGTCGAGCAATCCTAATGGAAGATCTGGTACCCAACCCTGGTGGAGTAATTCGGATCGGCTAACCAACGAAATTTTGGAGGGTCAAGTGTTATGTATTGTAAAACATAGGCTTGACTAAAGCAGTTTCTTTCGAAGTAACTGCCGTTTTGGTGCTGCTTTATACTTCATGGGATTGGTTTCTCAAAGGCTAGGAGATGACAAGTCCGAAATTAAACTAAATCCAGAAGCGTCTGACTCAGAATGAGCGGCTATTTGGTCTGCGTCTGACCCCAGAGGGGCGGCAGATAAATAACCCCGCAGTAGGTATAAAATGCGGTCATAGGATTGACGATTCTATACCAATCACAAATGTCATGAACCAGCAACAAATGCCTCGGATATTAGATCGGACTTTACGGCAACGACCTTTGGCAAGAATTAAGGAAAATGATTTGACACTCGGATACTGGAATATTTTGACAATGCTTAAACCAGGTAAAATGGCAGAGCGCTTCAAGAAATAAGATACAAAGAACAAAATGTAATAAAAAAGAGAGACTATTATATATACTATAGTGGGGGAGAAATGAACGGTACAGGCTTCTACATAGATAAAAAAAAACCCATAAAAGCTTTCTTTCTTTTGAACCGGTTAATGATAGGATTTGCTGTATGAGACTGCAAGGAAAATATCAAAATATAACTTTAATATCAGTATATGCACCAAAGGAAATTAGCCCGGAAGAAGACAAAGATAATTTCTATGATGTGCTAGCAAGTACATGTAGGGAAATACCAAAACATGATATGGTCATTATAATGGGCGATTTCAATGCCCAAATTGGCAAGGAAAGCTTTACTAAGCAAGTAGCAGGCGGATACTCCATGCATGATCTAACAAATGATAATGAATCATGATGATGGATCAAGAATTATCAGTTTCGCAGCAAGCCAAAATATGTGGGTTAGTAGTGTATCATTCCCTCATAAACAAATTCACAAACAAACTTAGAAAATACCAGGCAGAAGAGGTGCGAATCAAATTGATCACCTTTTGGTAGACAAGCGGCATGCCACTTCCGTAATTGACGTAAGGAATTGTAGAGGTGCAAATTGTGATTCTGATCACTATCTCATCAAAGCTAAAATAAGGCAAAGAATTTCTGTAGTAAATACAAAAAAAGAAACAAAAAACCAATAATTGGGAAATAGATAAACTAATCACAGATGAAAACCTAAGAAACGGATACCAAGCAGAATTGGTACGCAAAATAGAAAATATTACTGTAGATGCCAATAGCAATATTAACTAAAAATGGAAAGATATGCAAAATGCAATATTTTCGACGGAAGAAATTATTATTTTCGAAGAATACAAAGAAATTATAGAAGTAAAAAATGAAGCGAGAAAGAAGCTGCTAATACAAAACACAAGAGCAAATGAAATTATATATGAGCAAAAAAGTAAAGAAGCGGATAAACTAATGGGAAAGAAGAAGAGGCAGTCTTTAAAAAAGCAAATTGAAGAAATTGAAAATAAAGAAAGACATATTAAGAAATTCTACAACAGCGTAAAAATACAGACTTCGTCGTATGAGCCAAAATTCAATGCATGTTTAAGTAAAGAAGGAAATCTACTCAACGAACAACAACAAATACTAGAAAGGTGGCAGTAGTATTTTGACGAATTACTGAATAATGAACAAGTAAGCAGCAATACAAGCCAAATGGAGCCAATATATTCAGTTAAAAATGAAATTCAAGAACCAACTCTAGAGGGAGTGATTAATGCTATTAAGAAACTTAAAAATGGAAAAGCAAGTGGGAAAGATACTATAATATCTGAATTGGTAAAATACGGCGGAAAGGAACTGTATAAGAAATACCACGACCTAATAAAAATTATATAGCGTACAGAAAATATTCCAGAAACCTGGCAAAAAAGTGTTATGATCCCAATACATAACAAATGATGAAAAAAAACCAAGGGTTTTTAAAAAAGCACATTTTCAAAATTATATTGTATTACATACTGAGTTTAACTTTGGAAATATTTACTTGGAAATAGTTACTACTGACTTATAAAATTTACTGCTAACAGTAAATTTTTTATTTAAAAGTTGTTATAGCCCTTCAATGGGAAAGGTTGCCAAATTTCTCAAGAATATAACTTCAACTCACCCCCCCCCTCATCATCTAATTTTTTAGGTTCTAGGAATTAAATTGTGAATTACACAAAATTTTACTTAGAATTTTACTTAGAATTTTATTATCTAAGCAAAAATGAGAGACACTTTCTTCAATTTAAGGAACCCCTTTTAAATTTAAGAAAAACCTTTAACATATGTTAAAATATAATGTTGGACCTTTAAATTTTGTATATTAATAAAAAAAAATTGGACAGGTATTCAAGTTACAGGTGTTTAAAAATAGCATAATTTCAATTTTCGGGCCTTTATAGCTCCTAAACAGGGGACTTGACAAAAAAATTTTGTTAACTGACTCCTACTATTTTTTTAGGATCTAACTTCTGCCAAAATTTCAAGATCCTAGCTTGAACCGTTTAGGACATATATGGGACCAAAAATTTTGCAAAAATTTAGTTTTATATAATGGTAAATTTTAGTACCATATGGCAACCCTATACATTTAAGCGACATGTTTTTGTAAAGCCTATAAAAGCAGCTCTCTTCTATCGTTTTTTTTTATTGAAAATAAACCTAACAGAACCCTTGTTATATCAATTTAAATATAGGGCTTTTTTGGAATTTTCAGGGGCTGTAACTTCGTCACCCTTCAAAATCAAGAAAAACTTTTGACACATGTTGAAATATAAGTATAGGGCTTTGAATATCACTGCTCAATATAGCATACAAAATATTCTCTAACATACTACATAGTCGTATTGACACTATAACCGAGACAATTATTAGTGACTATCAATGTGGTTTTAGAGTAAACAGATCAACTATGGACCAATGGTTTACTCTGAGTCAGATATTTGAGAAATATAATGAATACGCAAGAGATATACACTGTCTGTTCATAGATTTCCAGAAAGCTTTTGATAGCATAGACAGAACTAAAAATAGTGGTATTCTTAATAGACTTAGCATTCCAGAAAAGTTAACAAGATTCGCATGTCTAACCCTGACAAACACATCTGCAAGAGTCAAAATTCAAGGAGTGTTCACTGAATCTTTTAGAATAGAATCGGGAGTTAAGCAGGGTGATGCTCTATCAACATTACTATTTAACCTAGGCTTTCATTATGTCGTAAAAGAGATAGATCCTCAAGGAACTATATTTATAAAATTCATACAAATATGCGCTTTCGCCGATGATATTGTAATAATTGCTAAGAATTTAAGAGAGCTAAAAGAAACATTTACACGTTTGGAAACTGATGCTGGAAAAGTGGGACTGATAATAAATGAAACCAAAACTAAATACTTCGTAAAAAGCAAATCACATAATATGTCAACGCAAGATTTGAATATTAATGATTATAAGTTCGAAAGTGTTCATCAGTTTAAGTATCTCGGAGTTGTATACAGTTAAAGTGAAGACACCGCTGTGGCA
Organism: Dolichopus griseipennis; assembly: GCA_963082915.1. NCBI lineage: Eukaryota > Metazoa > Arthropoda > Insecta > Diptera > Dolichopodidae > Dolichopus > Dolichopus griseipennis. The sequence goes on from OY720441.1 coordinate 270,162,677, forward strand.
ATACTGGAAAAAATACAAGACGCAAGTAGATGTTACTATACATACTCTAGACTTATGAAATCCAGGCTGTTGTCGAGAAATACAAAGCTTAAATTATACAAAACATTAATCAGACCGGTTCTAACATACGGATGTGAAACATGGACGCTTAAAACTGCAGATTGTAGACAACTGGGAATATTTGAGCGTAAAATACTTCGAAAAATATATGGACCGGTTAGAAACGAAGATGGTACATACAGATCAAGAAATAATTTCGAGCTTGAACAATTGACTGAACATAGAACCATAATAAGTTTCATAAAAGCGCAAAGGTTAAGATGGATAGGACATGTTATAAGAATGCCGGATAACAGAACAACAAAAAGAGTGTTTCTCCACCAAATGCAGGGTACTAGAGGTAGAGGGAGACCAAAAAAAAGATGGCTAGACGCTGTTGAAGATGACTTAAGGATTTTAGGAATAAGAAATTGGAAGAGAGTTGCACAAGATCGGGATGAATGGAAGAGAATTATAGCGGAAGCTCAGGTTCATCAAGGACTGTAAAGCTATAGAAGAAGAAGAAGAATACTATCATTTTATCTTTTTTCTGCATTATTATTATTATTATTGCTTAGGTTAATTTTATGGTTCTTAGCACATTTTCAAAAAAATTTTTTTTAGGAATATACGAAATTGATAGATCTTTAATTATTTTTCAACATGTGTCAAAGGTTTTTCTTAATTTTGGAGGGTACCACAGCTACAGCAAAATCGCAAATCGCAAAAATGTCCTATATTTAAATTAGTATAACACGAGTTTTGTTAAATGTATTTTCAATCTAAAATCGGTATAAGAGAGCTGCTTTTATAGGCTTCATTAAATTATAAGCCCAAAATGTATAGGGCTGCCATACGGTACTAAAATTTACCATTAAGCAAAACTCAATTTATGCAAAATTTTTGGCCCCACATATTTTCTAAATGGTTGAAGCTAGGGTCTTGGGGGAAGTCAGATCCTCCGAAATTAGTAGGAATCGGTTAAGAAAATTTTTTTGTCACACCCTCTGCTTAGGAGCTATAAGGTCACGAAAATTGAAATTTTACTATTTTCAAACACCTGTAACTTGAATACCTGTTCAAGTTTTTAGCACATTTTCAAAAAATTTTGTAAAAATGTGCCTATATTGTTTCACTCTGTCCGTCCGTCCGTCCGTCTGTCCGTATGTTTACAAAAACTTTTACATCGTTTGAAATAGAGTAAAGAAATTTTAACCATGGGTAGTTTTCGCAAAAAACATAATTTCGTAGAAGAATTTTTTTCTGTAGCCCCACCTGTTACGGGGCTACAGCCCCCCAAAGTTGGAAAAAGCTCTATATTTAAATTGTTATAACATGAGTTCTGTTAGATATATTTTCAATCTGAAAACGGCAAACGATAGCTATTTCTATTAATATAATTTTATTTTTCTTCTTTTATTAATTGTTCTACCTTTCTCTTCATTTTAATATATTTTGCCTTTTTTTCACTATTGGTCGGATCATTTTTATGTTGATTATAATATAATGCTTTTCTTATTTTCAGCTTGTCATGAATAAAAGGTGTTATCCAGCTATTATTTCTCGTTCTCATTGGTATTGTCTTAGTACAAAATCTTTTTGCTTCTTGTATAATTTTTACTAAGGTTTCGATTTCTGGTATATTATTATTTTCTATTTTGTATGTTACTATGGAACGCATTTGATTATAATCGATTTTGTTTATGTTGTACTTTTTCATTGGTAAACTTCTCAATATTAATTGCTTTCCGATAGGCAGTTATTTTCTATTATATAATTAACATCATAATTGCCATTCATGTTTGTTATTATGTGATCAATTAAGGTTGCTAGAGTTAGTTGTATTTCTTGTACTTTCCGTTTTATTAACTATGCTATTTCCAGAAGTTGCTATATTATCCTTATACTTAATAATTATATTGGAGGTCTTAAATAGATTTAGATTGGTATCTGCAAAAAATATATGATTTGCCTTATCTACCAGTTTAAGTTCAAGAAACTCCATAAATAAGTTGCTGTTTTCCACTGGAGCTTTATAAATTGTACCGATTTTTAATTTTGGTTTTGAGTTCAGGATTCCAATTACAGTAAAGTTATATTTTTCATCTTTACATATTTCATTGAAACTAATATTATTTTTAATAAAGATGGCAGTCCAACCTTCTCTTTTTTATACCCTACACCTATAGAATAGGTAAAGGGGTATATTAACTTTGGTATGGTGTTTGTAACCACCTAAAGGAAGCGAGCTAGATATGGAAAAGTATATATTTTTGTGATCAGCGTGACCGCCTTAGTCGATATAGCCATATCCGTCCGTCCGTCCGTCCGTCCGTCCGTAGGCACGATAACTCAAAAAATAATGGAGCTATCTTGATGAAATTTTAACTGTAGGTTACTAGGACTGAAAGTACGGCGGGGATTGCATATGGGCGAAATCGGCCCATGGGTTCGGATTCTGGACCTTTTAATCGGTTTCAGGGCTAACGAACAAATATAAAAAATCACGATAACTCAACAACTAAGGACGCTATCTTCATCAAATTTGTGCTGTAGGTTACTAGTAGTGAAAATACTTCAGGAATTGCGTAAGGTCGGGATTGGGCCATGGGTTCGGAACCTAGAACTTTTTGATCGAATTTAGGCCAAACGAGCATAATTCCGAAACCAATGAAGATAGAACCTCCAAATTTAGTATCAGGGTGTCCCTTCCTATTTCCTAAGTGTCTTGTGAATTTGGGTCCCATTGGAGTAGTGGGTCAGGGACCAGCCACACATTTCCGAAGACCTTAAAGCATATCTTTAAAATTAATAAAGATAACAACTTGAAAAAATGTAGAAGCTTCCAATTTGCCTCAAGGGTGTTCTTTACTATCTCTTGCGTGTTCCCCTAATTTGGGATCAATTGGAGTGGTGGTTCTGTACCCCTCTCAGACCTCCCAAGTTTTAAAGGCTTATAATCGAAATTACTAAAAATAGTTACTTAAAAATAGGATAGACCGTTCAAATTGTGTACAAGGGTTAACTAGTACTATAAGTACAGCGTGGACTATATAAGGGCGAAATCAGCCCAACGGTTCGGATTCCGGACCTTTTAATCGATGTCAGGGCTAAGGAACATATATAAAAAGAGAAATTTGTGCTGTAGGTTATTGGCAGCGAAACTACGGCGGTGATTACGTACGGTGAGGATTGGACAATGGGTTCGGAACTTAGAACTTTTTGATCGAATTTAGGCCAAACGAGCATAATTCCGAAACCAATGAAGATAGAACCTCCAAATTTGGTATCAGGGTGTCCCTTCCTATTTCGTAAATGTCTTTGAAATTCGGGCCCCATTGGAGTAGTGGATCGGGGACCAGCCACTCAGTTCTTAGGCCCTTAAAGCATATTTTCGAAATTAATAAAGATAGTTACTTGAAACAAATGTAGAAGCTTCCAATTTGCCACAAGGGTGTTCTTTACTATTTCTTGCGTGCCCCGCTAATTTGGGATCAATTGGAGTGGTGGTTCAGAACCTCTCTTAGACCCCCCAATGTGTAAAAGCTTATCATCGAAATTAATAAAACTAGTAACTTAAAATTAAAATAGAGCGTTCCAATTGTGTACAAGGGTTAACTAGTATTGAAAAAATGACGGGACTGCATATGGGCGAAATCGTACCATAATTTCGGGTCCTGGAACCCTTGAAAAGTTCAAGGACTAACAAACATATATCTTAAAAACACCATAACTCAAAAAATAATGCCGGTATTTAGATGAAATTTAACAGTAGGTTACTAGTAATGAAAGTACCATGGGAATTGGTTGTGGTCGAGTTTAATTTCGAAGCCAAAGAATACATTTCCTATGTCCTATGTGTCTCCGAAATCTAGACTTAATTGTTGTGGTTCAGCTATGTTCAAAGGTACTTGCTGCATTTATGTAAAATTTATTTTTATATTTAAATGAATTATATGAAGAGGTGTAAATTTTTAATTGTATTTTAGAAATACATTTATTGCATATTTTGCGTTTATAAGTTTTTCTATTAGGTATATAAACTAACCATTTAAAATAATTGCAATTTTTAAAAATTTGGATTATTAAATATATTATGCTTTGATTATCTTTTTATCACAAAATTTAATACTTAGAATTTTTTCATTTTGTAATTGAATTGGAATAAATATATTTTCATTTATTTCAAGTTTGTTTGTTTTTTAATATTTTTAAATAGATAAATTAGTAAGAATTTGTAGTATTTTTTAATAGAAAGGGTAATTAGAAAATGTTTTTAGTATTATACAGTTAATTTGGCTAGCTATGTCTTACGATCAAATTAATAACAGCTTCTATGGTGTTAAAATGACTTATGGATATGTCCTTAAATTTGAACCTAGGTGTAGGGTATTTCTAAGTCGGTTGCACCGACTGACTGTTTCTTTACTTGTTTATATCTACAGTTGTAAACTGCTTGATAATTGGGGATGTTCTAGCTATCTTTTTCATAATCATAAATCCGAACCTCTGTAATTATTACTATGTCTATTTCTTTATATTCATTAATTAATATTTCAAATTCCAGTATTTTATTTCTAATGCTACATATATTTAAATACAATATCTTTAGATCTCCAATTTGCATTATATTTTCTTGTTCTGCCATTATCATCTCTTTAGCTAGATCATTCGAAACATCTTTATTGCAGATTCCTATGTTTTCGTGGTACCTGTCATATGTTCTCTTAAGTTCCTGGTAGTCAGTTGGTACGCCTTCTTTATTAATTAGAAACTTTATATTGGTAAAATGTTCTAACCTTTCTATGGAGTGTTCTTTGGGTAGCTCTGTAGGATCAATGGGGGTAGTATGCGATTACAGCTGAAGGGTATCCTGGTACGTTGGCCCAGCCTCTGCTACACCAAGTCAAATCTCACCTTCACGTTGGTCCCCCCTGTTACGTCGAGCAATCCTAATGGAAGATCTGGTACCCAACCCTGGTGGAGTAATTCGGATCGGCTAACCAACGAAATTTTGGAGGGTCAAGTGTTATGTATTGTAAAACATAGGCTTGACTAAAGCAGTTTCTTTCGAAGTAACTGCCGTTTTGGTGCTGCTTTATACTTCATGGGATTGGTTTCTCAAAGGCTAGGAGATGACAAGTCCGAAATTAAACTAAATCCAGAAGCGTCTGACTCAGAATGAGCGGCTATTTGGTCTGCGTCTGACCCCAGAGGGGCGGCAGATAAATAACCCCGCAGACGATTCTATACCAATCACAAATGTCATGAACCAGCAACAAATGCCTCGGATATTAGATCGGACTTTACGGCAACGACCTTTGGCAAGAATTAAGGAAAATGATTTGACACTCGGATACTGGAATATTTTGACAATGCTTAAACCAGGTAAAATGGCAGAGCGCTTCAAGAAATAAGATACAAAGAACAAAATGTAATAAAAAAGAAAGACTATTATATATACTATAGTGGGGGAGAAACGAACGGTACAGGCTTCTACATAGATAAAAAAAAACCCATAAAAGCTTTCTTTCTTTTGAACCGGTTAATGATAGGATTTGCTGTATGAGACTGCAAGGAAAATATCAAAATATAACTTTAATATCAGTATATGCACCAAAGGAAATTAGCCCGGAAGAAGACAAAGATAATTTCTATGATGTGCTAGCAATTACATGTAGGGAAATACCAAAACATGATATGGTCATTATAATGGGCGATTTCAATGCCCAAATTGGCAAGGAAAGCTTTACTAAGCAAGTAGCAGGCGGATACTCCATGCATGATCAATGATAATGAATCATGATAATGGATCAAGAATTATCAGTTTCGCAGCAAGCCAAAATATGTGGGTTAGTAGTGTATCATTCCCTCATAAACAAATTCACAAACAAACTTAGAAAATACCAGGCAGAAGAGGTGCGAATCAAATTGATCACCTTTTGGTAGACAAGCGGCATGCCACTTCCGTAATTGACGTAAGGAATTGTAGAGGTGCAAATTGTGATTCTGATCACTATCTCATCAAAGCTAAAATAAGGCAAAGAATTTCAGTAGTAAATACAAAAAAGAAACAAAAAACCAATAATTGGGAAATAGATAAACTAATCACAGATGAAAACCTAAGAAACGGATACCAAGCAGAATTGGTACGCAAAATAGAAAATATTACTGTAGATGCCAATAGCAATATTAACTAAAAATGGAAAGATATGCAAAATGCAATATTTTCGACGGAAGAAATTATTATTTTCGAAGAATACAAAGAAATTATAGAAGTAAAAAATGAAGCGAGAAAGAAGCTGCTAATACAAAACACAAGAGCAAATGAAATTATATATGAGCAAAAAAGTAAAGAAGCGGATAAACTAATGGGAAAGAAGAAGAGGCAGTCTTTAAAAAAGCAAATTGAAGAAATTGAAAATAAAGAAAGACATATTAAGAAATTCTACAACAGCGTAAAAATACAGACTTCGTCGTATGAGCCAAAATTCAATGCATGTTTAAGTAAAGAAGGAAATCTACTCAACGAACAACAACAAATACTAGAAAGGTGGCAGTAGTATTTTGACGAATTACTGAATAATGAACAAGTAAGCAGCAATACAAGCCAAATGGAGCCAATATATTCAGTTAAAAATGAAATTCAAGAACCAACTCTAGAGGGAGTGATTAATGCTATTAAGAAACTTAAAAATGGAAAAGCAAGTGGGAAAGATACTATAATATCTGAATTGGTAAAATACGGCGGAAAGGAACTGTATAAGAAATACCACGACCTAATAAAAATTATATAGCGTACAGAAAATATTCCAGAAACCTGGCAAAAAAGTGTTATGATCCCAATACATAACAAATGATGAAAAAAAACCAAGGGTTTTTAAAAAAGCACATTTTCAAAATTATATTGTATTACATACTGAGTTTAACTTTGGAAATATTTACTTGGAAATAGTTACTACTGACTTATAAAATTTAGTGCTAACAGTAAATTTTTTATTTAAAAGTTGTTATAGCCCTTCAATGGGAAAGGTTGCCAAATTTCTCAAGAATATAAATTCAAGGTTCTAGGAATTAAATTGTGAATTACACAAAATTTTACTTAGAATTTTACTTAGAATTTTATTATCTAAGCAAAAATGAGTAAAACTGAGAGACACTCTCTTCAATTTAAGGAACCCCTTTTAAATTTAAGAAAAACCTTTAACATATGTTAAAATATAATGTTGGACCTTTAAATTTTGTATATTAATAAAAAAAAAATTGGACAGGTATTCAAGTTACAGGTGTTTAAAAATAGCATAATTTCAATTTTCGGGCCTTTATAGCTCCTAAACAGGGGACTTGACAAAAAAATTTTGTTAACTGACTCCTACTATTTTTTTAGGATCTAACTTCTCCCAAAATTTCAAGATCCTAGCTTGAACCGTTTAGGACATATATGGGACCAAAAATTTTGCAAAAATTTAGTTTTATATAATGGTAAATTTTAGTACTGTATGGCAACCCTATACATTTAAGCGACATGTTTTTGTAAAGCCTATAAAAGCAGCTCTCTTCTATCGTTTTTTTTTATTGAAAATAAACCTAACAGAACCCTTGTTATATCAATTTAAATATAGGGCTTTTTTGGAATTTTCAGGGGCTGTAACTTCGTCACCCTTCAAAATCAAGAAAAACTTTTGACACATGTTGAAATATAAGTATAGGGCTTTGAATTTTGCCTATCACTAAAAAAAAATTTGGACAGGTTACATTCAAGTTACAGGTGTTTAAAAATAGCAAAATTTCAATTTTCGAGCCCTTCTAGCTCCTAAATAGGGGGCTTGACAAAAAAATTTTGTTAACCGACTCCTACTAATTTCTAAGTATCTAACTTCTCCCAAAATTTCAAGACCCTAGCTTGAACCGTTCAGAAGATATGTGTGGCCAAAAATTTTGCGGAAATTGAGTTTTGCGTAATGTTAAATTTTAGTACCGTATGGCAACCCTAAACATTTGCCTTGTTAAAATTTATAAAGTTTATGAAACCAGCTATCATTTGCCGTTTTCAGATTGAAAATGTATGTAACAGAACTCTTGTTATAACAATTTAAATATAGGGCTTTTTCCAACTTTGGGGGGCTGTAGCCCCGTAACAGGTGGGGCTACAGAAAAAAATTCTTCTACGAAATTATTTTTTTTGCAAAAACTACCCATGGTTAAAATTTCTTTTCTCTATTTCAAACCGTGTAAAAGTTTTTGTAAACATACGGACGGACGGACGGACAGAGTGAAGCTATATAGGCACATTTTTACAAAATTTTTTGAAAATGTGCTAAAAAGGGAAACAAAAAAGACTGCAATAATTATCGTGGAATATCACTGCTCAATATAGCATACAAAATATTCTCTAACATACTACATAGTCGTATTGACACTATAACCGAGACAATTATTAGTGACTATCAAGGTGGTTTTAGAGTAAACAGATCAACTATGGACCAATGGTTTACTCTGAGTCAGATATTTGAGAAATATAATGAATACGCAAGAGATATACACTGTCTGTTCATAGATTTCCAGAAAGCTTTTGATAGCATAGACAGAACTAAAAATAGTGGTATTCTTAATAGACTTAGCATTCCAGAAAAGTTAACAAGATTCGCATGTCTAACCCTGACAAACACATCTGCAAGAGTCAAAATTCAAGGAGTGTTCACTGAATCTTTTAGAATAGAATCGGGAGTTAAGCAGGGTGATGCTCTATCAACATTACTATTTAACCTAGGCTTTCATTATGTCGTAAAAGAGATAGATCCTCAAGGAACTATATTTATAAAATTCATACAAATATGCGCTTTCGCCGATGATATTGTAATAATTGCTAAGAATTTAAGAGAGCTAAAAGAAACATTTACACGTTTGGAAACTGATGCTGGAAAAGTGGGACTGATAATAAATGAAACCAAAACTAAATACTTCGTAAAAAGCAAATCACATAATATGTCAACGCAAGATTTGAATATTAATGATTATAAGTTCGAAAGTGTTCATCAGTTTAAGTATCTCGGAGTTGTATACAGTTAAAGTGAAGACACCGCTGTGGCAATACTGGAAAAAATACAAGACGCAAGTAGATGTTACTATACATACTCTAGACTTATGAAATCCAGGCTGTTGTCGAGAAATACAAAGCTTAAATTATACAAAACATTAATCAGACCGGTTCTAACATACGGATGTGAAACATGGACGCTTAAAACTGCAGATTGTAGACAACTGGGAATATTTGAGCGTAAAATACTTCGAAAAATATATGGACCGGTTAGAAACGAAGATGGTACATACAGATCAAGAAATAATTTCGAGCTTGAACAATTGACTGAACATAGAACCATAATAAGTTTCATAAAAGCGCAAAGGTTAAGATGGATAGGACATGTTATAAGAATGCCGGATAACAGAACAACAAAAAGAGTGTTTCTCCACCAAATGCAGGGTACTAGAGGTAGAGGGAGACCAAAAAAAAGATGGCTAGACGCTGTTGAAGATGACTTAAGGATTTTAGGAATAAGAAATTGGAAGAGAGTTGCACAAGATCGGGATGAATGGAAGAGAATTATAGCGGAAGCTCAGGTTCATCAAGGACTGTAAAGCTATAGAAGAAGAAGAAGAATACTATCATTTTATCTTTTTTCTGCATTATTATTATTATTATTGCTTAGGTTAATTTTATGGTTCTTAGCACATTTTCAAAAAAATTTTTTTTAGGAATATACGAAATTGATAGATCTTTAATTATTTTTCAACATGTGTCAAAGGTTTTTCTTAATTTTGGAGGGTACCACAGCTACAGCAAAATCGCAAATCGCAAAAATGTCCTATATTTAAATTAGTATAACACGAGTTTTGTTAAATGTATTTTCAATCTAAAATCGGTATAAGAGAGCTGCTTTTATAGGCTTCATTAAATTATAAGCCCAAAATGTATAGGGCTGCCATACGGTACTAAAATTTACCATTAAGCAAAACTCAATTTATGCAAAATTTTTGGCCCCACATATTTTCTAAATGGTTGAAGCTAGGGTCTTGGGAGAAGTCAGATCCTCCGAAATTAGTAGGAGTCGGTTAAGAAAATTTTTTTGTCACACCCTCTGCTTAGGAGCTATAAGGTCACGAAAATTGAAATTTTACTATTTTCAAACACCTGTAACTTGAATACCTGTTCAAGTTTTTAGCACATTTTCAAAAAATTTTGTAAAAATGTGCCTATATTGTTTCACTCTGTCCGTCCGTCCGTCTGTCCGTATGTTTACAAAAACTTTTACATCGTTTGAAATAGAGTAAAGAAATTTTAACCATGGGTAGTTTTCGCAAAAAAAATAATTTCGTAGAAGAATTTTTTTCTGTAGCCCCACCTGTTACGGGGCTACAGCCCCCCAAAGTTGGAAAAAGCTCTATATTTAAATTGTTATAACATGAGTTCTGTTAGATATATTTTCAATCTGAAAACGGCAAACGATATCTGGTTTCATTAACTTTATAAATATTTTAAAGGCAAATATTTAGGGTTGCCATATGGTACTAAAATTTAACATTACACAAAACTCAATTTTTGAAAAATTTTTGGCCACACATATCTTCTGAACGGTTCAAGCTAGGGTCTTGAAATTTTGGGAGGAGTTAACCACTAAGAAACTAGTAGGAGCCGGTTAACAAATTTTTTTTGTCAAGCCCTATTTAGGAGCTATAAGGACTCGAAAATTGAAATTTTGCTATTTTTAAACACCTGTAACTTGAATACCTGTCTAAATTTTTTTTTGTGATATACAAAATTCAAAGCTCTATAATTATATTTCAACATGTATCAAGGGTTTTTCTTTATTTTGAAGGGTGACAACGCTACAGCCCCTGCAAATTCCAAAAAAGCCCTATATTTAAATTGATATAACAAGAGTTCTGTTAGGTTTATTTTCAATAAAAAAAAACGATAGAAGAGAGCTGCTTTTATAGGCTTTACAAAAATATGTCGCTTAAATGTATAGGGTTGCCATACGGTACTAAAATTTACCATTATATAAAACTAAATTTTTGCAAAATTTTTGGTCCCATATATGTCCTAAACGGTTTAAGATAGGATCCTGAAATTTTGGGAGAAGTTAGATCCTCAAATATTAGTAGGAGCCGGTTAATAAAATTTTTTTGTCAAGCCCCCTGTTTAGGAGCTATAAGGGCTCGAAAATTAAAATTTTTGCTATTTGTAAGCACCTGTAACTGGAATACCTGTCCAATTTTTTTTTTATTAATATACAAAATTTAAAGACCCAACATTATATTTTAATATATGTTAAAGGTTTTTCTTAAATTTAAAAGCTGTTCCTTAAATTGAAGATAATGTCTCTCAGTTTTACCCATTTTTTCTTAGATTGTATAATTCTAAGTAAAATTCCAAATTTTTGTGGAATTTATAATTTAATTCCTAGAACGTAAAAAAAGGAGGGGGACGGAGGGGGGGGGGGGGAGTTAGATGAAGTTAGATCCTTGAGAAACTTGGCAACGTTTCCCATTGAAGGGCTATAACAACTTTATATTAAAAACAGTAAATTTTATAAGTAAGCAGTAACTATTTCCAGGTAAATATTTCCAAAGTTAAACTTAGTATGTAATACAATATAAATTTGAAAATGTGCTTTTTTAAAAACCCTTGGTTTTTTTTTCATCACTTGTTTTTTAGGAATATACGAAATTGCAAGATCTTTAATTATATTTCAACATACGATGAAGGTTTTCCTTAAAATTTAAAGGTTCTCATTGAAGAAATTTTTCCTTAGTCTTAACAATTTTTATTAAATAAAAAAATTCTAGGTAAAATTCTAAATTTTGTTGGATTTCAAAGTTGATCTCCTAGAATCGAAAAAAATGGAAGGATGAGGACAGGAAGGGGTGGGCAGATCCATCATAAGTTTGCTAAGCAAAAATTTGGGAACCTTCCCCATTGAAGGGCTACTAGGTCTTAAAAATTAAAACTTTTATGTACCTATAAAACAGTAACTTATTCAACAGTGTAAGTTTTCCCAAAATTAAACGTTAACATTGAAGCTCCAACATTATGTTTCGCGCTTATTAACTGGTTTTCTTGAGTGCATTGGGGTTATATTCTAAATATTTCACTATTAGTCATATATTTAATAAATTAATAAAATAACTAAATTATAATATTATCATAATATATATTTTTATAAAAATAAATGATAAAATACTCAGTAAGAAACCGTATATTATTTTGAAAATGTGCTTTGAAATGTGCCCTTGGTTTTTTTCCTCACCTGCTTATTTTCATTTACATTTAATTTGTTATCTTCCTCTTCTAGTTTTCTTAATTGCTAGTATCCGATTTTTTGTTTTCTTATGCTTAATTTATTTTTATACACTGGACATGATCTACTAAAAGTTTTATGATTAACATCCAACCCCAACTGAATTTTTCATTCGATTTTAAACAATTAATGCATTTATTAGTCTCCTGTTTTTGTTATTCACTTGTCTTGTGTTGTTGATGGCAATTCAAGCATATTTCTTTATTCGTACATTCTGCAGCCCTATGGTTAAATCCCTTACATTTATAACATCTAGAAACTTTTATGGCACCAAACATTTCTTTATTTTCAAATTTTTGGATCCACCTTCGTATTTAAATCACTTTTTTTTTTCAGTTTTCTTATTTATTCTTCGGTTTTATTATTAAAGGTATCTCTTTCTTCATTTTTAAATTTACACTTACTTTAGTATTCAATAAAGAGCGAAGTTCTAAAAAATTCGTAGGTAAACTTTCTTGCTGGAGAGAAATTTTGAGATATGCATTTGTTTCCCATTAATGAAAACTGAATTTGGTTTGTCATGGAGATGGGCTAAGAAAAGTCTCACATTATCAAAAATGTGACGATCTCTCAACTGAGAAAGAACATATCTAATATCGTTTCATAATGACGCAAGTAGAAATATAAAGTACAGTTATGCTTTTTGTTTTGAAAGAATTTATGAAAAGAAAACATCGAATGATAAAATACTTTGTAGATAATGTTACTATTGGAAAAATGCATAATTATCATGTGCTTTGCTCATGATTATTATACATGTGCTTGTATGTGGTTGACATTAGTGTAATCTTATGTAACAAGATAAAAACAATTAAAGAAACAGTCAGTCGACACCTATTTCGTTCAAATTTAATGAGAAGTCCATAAGCCATTTTAAAACCATAAAAGCTTTTATTAGTTTTATCGTAAGACACAGCTAACCAAATTAACCTTATAATACTAATAAAATTTTCTAATTATTTTATCAATTCAAAAATATTAAAATTCTTACTAATTACTAAAATATTAATAAACAAAAAAACCTGAAATAAATGTATTCAAAATATGCAATTACAAAATTACATATAAAAAACTTTTTACAAACATACAGCAATTACTTCTTTTCAGGATTTTTAGCTGTAGTGCCTTTACTGTTGAATGATTTAGTACCTTTGATTTATTATTTTAATCTTAAATAATTTTTAAATTTATTATCTTAATTTACTTATTTTTTAATGTTATATATAATTCAATTTTTAATATTTTAATTCCTATAAGTTGAAAAATTCCGGTTAGATTTAATTTATAGATTTTTAGGAATGCTCTTTAGTTTTCCTTGAAATATAATGTGGTCCAGATTTCAGGTATTGAAAAGATTAACTTCGGATTGAAATATTGCGATAAAAATTTGCTAATTCTCATCTTTTATATTTATGTTAAGAAATTTTGAGCATTTCTGTTATAAATAAATATTATAATCACAATGCTTCTGTTATCTGTGTTACTAATTTACATTAAACTCATACTTACTCCAAAGAAATATTAATATGTGATAATATATATATATATATATATATATATATATATATATATATATATAAGTTTATATAATTTGATGGTTTTTAATGTTAATTAAACTCATTAATGTAAAAATAAATGATAGAATACTCAGTAAGAAACCGTATATTATTTTGAAAATGTGCTTTGAAATGTGCCCTTGGTTTTTTTCCTCACTTGCTTATTTTCATTCACATTTAATTTGTTATCTTCCTCTTCTAGTTTTCTTAATTGCTAGTATCCGATTTTTTGTTTTCTTATGCTTAATTTATTTTTATACACTGGATATGATCTACTAAAAGTTTTATGATTAACATCCAATCCCAAACTGAATTTTTCATTCGATTTTAAACAATTAATGCATTTATTAATCTCCTGTTTTTGTTATTCACTTGTTTTGTGTTGTTGATGGCAATTCAAGCATGTTTCTTTATTCGTACATTCTGCAGCCCTATGGTTAAATCCCTTACATTTATAACATCTATAAACTTTTATGGCACCAAACATTTCTTTATTTTCAAATTTTTGGATCTACCTTCGTATTTAAATCACTTTTGTTTTTTCAGTTTTCTGCTTATTCTTCGGTTTTATTATTAAAGGTATCTCTTTCTTCATTTTTAAATTTGCACTTGCTTTAGTATTCAATAAAGAGCGAAGTTCTAAAAAATTCGTAGGTAAACTTTCTTGTTGGAGAGAAATTTTGAGATATGCATTTGTTTCCCATTAATGAAAACTGAATTTGGTTTGTCATGGAGATGGGCTAAGAAAAGTCTCACATTATCAAAAATGTGACGATCTCTCAACCGAGCAAGAACATATCTACTATCGTTTGATAATGACGCTTGTTGCGTCATCTTAACGATAGGAGGGATCAACGGGTAGCAGTCTCCGAGAAATTCTGAGATTGGAACGTGGAACAAGATGAAGATGGTGGAGCCTGAGATTTGGGTTGAGAGATGGTGTTGTAGTTGGTTTGCACGCAAGTAATCTGAGGCATAGGAGTGAAATGTTTTTGAGTTGTACAGCAGGTTAAACATGAAAGAGACCGAAGTGTTTTAGGTAGAGCAGATGTGTTGAGGGATGGAGAAATAGAGCTAGTTATTTGGGTAAAAGTTAGACCTTCAAATCTGTTAATTGGTCGGCCTGAAATAGAACTTGAAAGTGAGTTGGCCAATTTAGCTGGCGTTTGAGAGTGTAAAGAAGCTGTAGCTGAACATAGGGTGTTAACAGGATTTATAGTATTTGAGTGTATACAGTTAGGATATTTGTTGTTATTATGAGTTTGAAAGTTTTATTATAAAGTTGTTGAAATATGAGATAGTGAAGGGGGTATATTCTTCATTTGAGTGTTTTGATTAATTAATTCATTAGAATATTTGTGACTATGTGGTTCAGTGTATATTGTGTCCTTTTTATAAATTTCATTTTTGTATTTAATTTTGTGTTCTTGGCTATGAAATTTTGTATTTAATGTATTTTTAACAGTGTCTTTAGTGTTAATAGGAGTCTCACATTTAACATTTTTATTATTATTCTTACTTTTTTTCAACTTTGACTCCTTACGCTTTGGAGTAACGTCATTCCATTCATCTATTGTTAGGTTAGATGATGCTCACTAATTTTTTGAATTATTATTTAGCCTGAAATTGAAGTCGTCACTTCTTGATGCAAATTTTTACAATTTAAGACAGGTATATTAATATTTTTTTTAACGATAGTAACTTTTATTCATATAGATATATTTCTTTTACTTATTTAATAAAATGATTTATACTAATAAAAACCACTCTTTTTCTTTTCTTTTAATCTTTTAAGTTATTATTATTTTTATTTAAATTTAAGTAACTTCTTAACTTATTAGTTAAAAGTTCATGTAAAATAATTTTAGGTTGTTTAACTCTTGTTAAACTTTCAAATGAATTACCTAATTTTTATGTTATTTAAACTTATTAAATTTTCTTATAGTTATTTAATTTTTAAGTTATCTATACGAGTACTTGTTAACTTTTTAGTTATTTAATTTAATGGTAATTATACTTGTTAACTTTCTTTTAGTTACTTAATTTTTAAGTTATTTAAATTCACTTATCTAAATTTTAAAAATTACATATGTTCTTTTTGTACTATACGACTTGACTTCTTGATGGGTTTGTTTTTTTTTTTTTTTTTTTTAAAGTGAAGTTTTTTATTCTTAATTGAACGTTGCAATGCTGTACATAGCGTTGCAAAGTTTTAATAAATATTGGAGAACCAAGTTTCACACTTAAAGTATTTAGAAAAACAAGAAAAAGAAAAATTTAGAAAAAAGCTGATTATGCTTTTTCTATTTAATACAAGTAGAAATATAAAGTACAGTTATATTTTTGTTTTGAAAGAATTTATGACAAGAAAACATCGAATGATAAAATATTTTGTAAATACTGTTACTATTGGAAAAGTGCATAATTATCATGTGCTTTGCTCATGATTATTATACATGTGCTTGTATGTGGTTGACATTAGTGTAATCTTATGTAACAATATAAAAACCATTAAAGAAACAGTCGGTCGACACCTATTTCGTTCAAATTTAATGAGAAGTCCATAAGCCATTTTAAAACCATAAAAGCTTTTATTAGTTTGATCGTAAGACATAGCTAACCAAATTAACTTTATTATACTAATAAAATTTTCTAATTATTTTATCAATTCAAAAATATTAAAATTCTTACTAATTACTAAAATATTAAAAAACAAAAAAACCTGAAATAAATGTATTCATAATATGCAATTACAAAATTACATATAAAAAACTTTTTACAAACATGCAGCAATTACTTCTTTTCAAGTTTTTTAGCTGTAGTGCATTTACTGTTGAATGATTTAGTACCTTTGATTAATTATTTTAATCTTAAATAATTTTTAAATTTATTATCTTAATTTACTTATTTTTTAATGTTATTTATAATTCAATTTTTAATATTTTAATTCTTATAAGTTGGAAAATCCCGGTTAGATTTAATTTATAAATTTTTAGGAATGCTCTTTAGTTTTCCTTGAAATATGATGTGGTCTAGATTTCAGGTATTGAAAAGATTAACTTCAGATTGAAATATTGCGATAAAAATTTGCTAATTCTCATCTTTTATATTTATGTTAAGAAATTTTGAGCATTTCTGTTATAAATAAATATTATAATCACAATGCTTCTGTTATCAGTGTTACTAATTTACATTAAACTCATACTTACTCCAAAGAAATTTAATTTGTGATAATATATACGTTTATATAATTTGATGGTTTTTAATGTTAATTAAACCAATTAATGTTTTAATAAGCATTTTATCACAAAATGCATTTAATAAGCATTTTACCAAATTTTTCAAAATTTAAATTAATTTAAATTCCTAGAATATCTTTTAATATATAAAAAAGAAAATTTGTTTGTTAGTTGGTTTGTCCAGGATTCACGGGAAAACCACTGGTCCGAATGTCACAAAATTTTAAAGGAATAATTCTGGGAGCCCGGGAATATAGGCCAACAGGTTGCGACTCCAGAGCCGTTTTAAGCTTTTTTGTTTTTTTGATGTCGAGTCAAAACGGTTCGACCGATTGACATGAAATTTCGCATAAATGTTCCTCTTAGCAACCGGAATTAGTTATATAAATTTGGTTGAAATAAGTTAACCCATTTCGGCCTGGCGGGCTTCCAAAAAATTTTGTGTTTCCGCTTTGTGTTCAATTTTACAGGGTGATTTTTCAGTCTAAAAGAGAGGCTCACACAAATTTTTGTTGAGTTTGGTTAACCCCTTTGGGCATAAGGGCCCAATGAAGCTTTTTCAATGTTTTTAATGTTGAGTCAAAACAGTTTGACTGATTGACCTAAAATTTTGCACAAATGTTCCTCTTAGCAACCGGAATTAGTTATATAAATTTGGTTAGAATAAATTAACCCATTTCGGCCTGGCTTTTGTGTTGCCGATATGTGTCAAAATTTTGTGTTGCCGATATGTGTCCAATTTTTCAGGTTGATTTTGCAGTCCAAAAGAGAGGCTGCAAAAAGTTTAAGTTAAGTTTAATTAACCCGTTTTCCACGACGACGCCAAAGTTTTCTATAAATTTTATTTGCTTAAACGATTAAAAAAATTTTATTGAAAATTTTGTATGAGCATTTTAGTTATAAAAACCCACAGGGTTAATTTAGTTTTGACCTGTTTACGCGTTTTGCACAAAGATTCAATGTAAATTTCAAATGTATAGTATTAACGCAAGTTAACCTTTATTCGAAGAGCTCACTTAATTAATAAGACTAATTTTTTTGCTCTCAAATAGTCTCAAATAGTGCAAAAGTTAAAATAGTGCTAATAAAGAATCCGAATAATAATATCTTTAAATTTAAATAACGTAACATATTCCTTCTCTGCATTTTTTCGTAAGTCTTTGTTTTCAATCTACTTTGCAGTTGTTGTTTTTTGAAAAAAAGATTTTGGTGTAAAATTGCAGTTTTCTTCAAATAAAATCTAAAAATAAAAAAAAATCAATTTCGTATGTATTATGCTTAAATACATAGTATTTTAAAACAGTTTTTCTAAGAAAGTAGCCTACATTTCTCTAATAAAATCATTAACAAACGAGGAAGAGCGTAGTAGAACTTTCAGGTAAGTACAAAACAAAAAATAAGTTGAAAAGCACATTTTTAAACCTTTTCTAAACCACCGACTATATTGTATTCAAACGTTGGCAACTCAAGAAAACTACTATTGATATAGTATAATGACATAATGGCAAATTTAGTATACCGTTTTGACCTCTCAATGGAGTTTTAATTTAAGTTGATGTTATTGAAAAAAGTTAACACAAGAATGGTGTCCATGTTAAATTTAAAAAGTAATAAAGCAATTTTTTTAAAACTATTTTTTTAGGGATTATTCTGGCAATTTTTCAACAAATTTATCAAATTTCACTTCAAACTTTTCATAATTATTAAATGATAACAATAAAAATTCAAGCAGCACCAAATTGTCAAGAAGCGGAAGAAACCCGTATAGAAAAATTGGAGATAATCGTTCAAACTGTTTTGCAAACTTTTGTTTCGCAATCGGTTAAAAGAACTCGACAAAAATTTTTTTAAACATTCCCAAAATTAAAAGAAGTTTTACCTTTTAGAAAAATTGTCGGACGGCATGGATTAACAAATTACAAGTCTGTTAATAGAGTGAACTGCATTCTCAAAGAGGAACACAAATACAAAATTTGAAGTCAATAGGTTAAATCATTTCTAATTTATAGCAATGTAACGAAACAACCTATAAAAAGCTGTTGGGTCGCAACGGGTTAACGGAACTCCACAAATATTTTTTTAGGATTTCGTTTTAACCAAAGCAGTACTTCGAAAAATTGACCGAAACTTGCTTTTTTGCAATTTGCACGCTCCCGGGTAAAGCTGCTAGTATACTTATAAAAAAAGCTTATAAATGCAAAATATGCAATAAATGTATTTCTAAAAAGAACCACACCCGCAGGCACAGTTTCAAAATTTTTTGTGATTGTCACAAAATTTTAAAGGAATAATTCTGAGAAATCGGGGGGTGACATAGGCTATGTCACATTTTTAAAAGTCAACAGGTTGCGGCTCCAAAGCCGTTTTAAGCTTTTTCGTTTTTTGGATGTCGAGTAAAAACGGTTTGACCGATTGATTTGAAATTTTACACAAATGTTCCTCTTAGTAGCCGGAATTAGTTGTATAAATTTGGTTGGAATAAATTAACCCATTTCTGCCTGGCGGGCTTTCAAAAAATTTTGTGTTTCCGATTTGTCTCCAAATTTACAGGTTGATTTTGCAGTCTAAAAGAGAGGCTGCAAAAAGTTTTAGTTAAGTTTTCCACGACGACGCCATGAAGTTTTCTATAAATTTTATTTGCTTAAACGATTAAAAGAATTTTATTGAAAATTTTGTACCAGCTTTTTAATTAAAACGCACAGCGTTAATTTGGTTTTGACCTGTTTGCCCGTTTTGAACAAAGATTCATGGAAATTTTCAAATTTTTGGTATAAACGCAAGTTAACTTTTATTCCAAAAGCTCACTTAATTAATAAGACTAATTTTTTTCCTTTAATAGCCTCAAATAGTTAAAAGCTAGATGAGATAATATTAATAATAATAAAAATATAGCTAATAAAGAAGCAGAATAAAAATATCTTTAAAATTAAGTAAGATAACATTTCCCTTCTCCACATTTTTACGTAAGTCTTTGTTTTTTATCTACTAGCAGTTGTTTTTTTTTTATAAATAGATTTTAGTGTGAAATTGCAGTTTTCTTCAAATGAAATCTAAAAATCAAAAAATTCAATTTCGTATATATAATGCTTAATAGTATTTAATATATAGTATTTTAAAACAGTTTTCCCAAAAAAGAAGCCTACATTTCTCTCATAAAATCATAAAAAAACGATGAAGAGCGTAGTACAACTTTCAGGTAAGTACTAAACAAAATATAAGTTGAAAAGCAGTTTTTTAAACCTTTTCTTAACCAGCGACTATATTTTATTCAAACGTTGGCAGTTCAAGAAAACTACTATTGACATAGTATAATGACATAATTTATTTATTTATTCCGAGCTTAATTCAAGCAAGTTACAAAATTTATATTAAATTAATAAACTAAAATTAAACATTAAAAAAACAAAAAAGAAAGTAAAGATTATAGAAATTAATAATTTAATAATTAACTAGTATCGCCCTGTGCTCGAAATTCGAGCTATTTTTGCTGTTGAGCTAACATATAAAATTCGTTTTGTGTAAATTATATTAGACTATACATAATAAAAATTATGCCAACAGTGTTGTCAACAATTCTTGCGCTTGAAATTTGCTTAAAAAAAATTTATAATTTTTCTTAATTATTAAAACGTTGTTAAGTACCGATTTTTGAGTTTTATTTCTACAGCTTAAGCCACTTTAAAGAGAGGATAAATTGGTACAGTTAAATTAAATTAAAATTCTAAATACATATTAATATTATTCTAATAAATACATATTTCTAAACATATACATATATTTATTGAAGACAAGAACCCAAAATTCGAGTTAATGCTGTCCTTCATATAGTAAACTGTACTTTTTTCTAAACATTTTAGTACGATATGAACTATTTTGTACGTATTCTGTATCCTAATTAAAAAACTCTATGAATACATAATATGTACAACAAAATTTAACATATCATAATTCATAAGTTTAGTATTTAGTATTATATTATATTGAAGCTGCCAGAAGTACAAATAATAGTCAAGTTGACCGACTATTTTTAAAAAAGTTTTTCAATAAATCAAAGAATAAATTTTTCCTACCCTTTTTTCATTTTTAAATTTAATAGCTACATAGGTAAATTTTTACTACAAATGTATGCCTATTTAAAGTTCTGAAAACATGCGAAAAATGTTTCTGAATTCCTTAGTTTACTTTATACGTTTTTGTGTAGTTTATTTATTTAATATTTCCTATTTTTTTTATTGACAAAAATATATTTCTGTACATGGTCATGAGCCATGACTCATAAGTTTCTTAAAACAAATAAATATTATTGCTTTTATTCCTTTATGAGGAGTAAACTCTTTTCTACTCTCAACTATTGCCAGCTACTTCAGCCCTTGTAAAAGAGTATATGACAGAGTAGATAAATAATTTCCGGCAGATGGCTTTAATTAAAATTCTCTTGAATAGGTTATGTTAAATCATATTTTTTATTTGATAACCAATAAGCACTTTCTCCCTTTCATTTTAAAAAATATTCTTTATATTTATATCAGCAATAAACCTTAATTTTTTCACTTTATTAATATTTAAATACTATTAAATATAATTAACTTCTCAATTGACAGGTAGTTTTAAAATGTCAAATATTTATATGACGATTAATCTGACAATTATGTACTCCTGAAACAAAAATTAGCGTTGCATTTACAAACTACGCCTATCTAATCTTCATGTACACTTTTTGATATATAAAATTCGTTCGTTTTGTCAAAGTAAAACTAAAAATAGTTTTTTTATTATAAAAAAACATTATTCGATGTTGAAAGTGTGAATTAAAATATTATTTTTTAAAACATAATATTAGAAATATAAGAAAAACCAAGAATAACAATTTTATACATTTTGTCAATTTTAAAAATCCGAGATACAGTACATTGCGTTACATTGTGTACATAGTTATTTCTCAATTTTTTGACAGAAATTATACGCTGTACGCTTTTATTTAGGCTGGGAGCTAAGGAACAAATAATTTTTTTTGAGAAAGATAATTTTTTTAGTTTTGCAAACATATTGTACTGCAGGTATTTTCAATTTATTTGAATATTTGTATGTTTTAAACTAAATTATTTAAAAAAAAATGTTATTTTAAAATATTTTATTTTTAAAATTTAATCGCAATAGCATAAGAAAAAATAATTACAATATGTATTTTTATACACTTTGTCAATTTTTAAATTTTAAAACTCTGAGGTAGGTACAGCAAGTCGCGTATGCTTTCATGTAAATTTTTTTACATAACTAATTATTTCAAAATTTTTTGACAGAAACTGAATGCCGTACATGCTGATTTTGGCTGATCCATAAGAAACAAATCATTTTTCTTAAGAAATATTATTTTTTTTTTTTCAAGTTTCTGCATATTTCAGAAGTCGGTTTTTTTAAAATTTTTATATTATATATTATATAATAATTTGCAAACAAAAACAAAATACAGTACTTTTCGGTTATAACGACCATGATGGGACGGAAAATATTCGTCGTAATAAACGAATATCATTTTAAAAGAATGCTGTGAATTTTGAAAAATTAGAATAAGACTTGAACATTGTAGAACGTGCTGATTCTAGAATGGGCACTTCGAACTCATTTGCTAAAATTTTATTTGATGTGTCAGCCTCAAGCCTCTGTATAGTGCTTTTTCTTCTATTGAAATATTTTTTGTATTTTTGATGCGTTATTATGATTTTCTTTATATTCAAAACTAAATAAAAAGCACTTAACTAATCGCCAAGCAACATTATTAGATATAATAAATTTAAATAAAAGAAATATCAATGTAATAAAAAACTTACATTTTTAAGTAAAATTAAATTCTTTATCAAAAAGTGTAAAGTTTATTATAACTAAAATTGAACCGAGTTTGTTACAAATGAAAACTACTGTATAAACCAAATGTATTGCTTTCATTTCGAACAGATCTCATTTTGTTTTTCACTTTTTAAGATAAAGAAAAAACAAAAACAAAAAAAAAATTTTTAAAAAATTTAAATCTCCTTGTTCATTGAACATTTGAACTAAACAAAAAAAAAGAAAGACATAAGTCGGCGCCTATAATAGTTTGATTGAGCTGCGAGTTACAACCGAAAATGAATTATATTTACACAGAAAGTCGGCGCATAATATTAGAGTCATAAGCTTCAACTTTTAACAGCGTGACCGTTAAATTCAAATTTACTTTAAATTAAAGACGGGTTTTCACCTGAAAAAAACTTAATATTCTAAAAAAAAATATCATTGTCCTATGAAAACAAAAAAAACCTTTCTTCTTTTTGGTTGTTGTTTCATTAAAATTGGTCTTATAGTTCACCCGGAAAAAGGATGTTTATATTTGTATGGGAAAAAATAAGCCGATTAAATATTATGATTTTATATAAAAAAAAATTTATATGAAAAAAAAAAAGTGTGAAAAAGAAATTAAAAATTATACTGATTATATTTAAAAAAAAACAAAAAAGCTTCAATTAAGAAGACAAAGGTCAAAGAATGTAAGTCTAAAAATATCAAGAACCCAAATACAAGTTATTTTTTAATGATTGTTTAGTTTGGGAAAAGTTAATATGGGATTTGTATATATTACAGAGAGACATCATTCTATTAATTGGTTCATATTTACCATAGTTAGTTCGGTGAAACTGTAAATTAAACAAATTAGCAGATCTTAATCTAGAATGCGAAGAAAAATGAAGTTTAGCGAATAGTTGAGAAGAAGAAATGTTGCATTTAATTAATTCTATTAGAAATACAATATCTGCAACTTTACGGCGCTTTTCAAGTGTATTGAGATGTATTAAATTTATTTTATGTTCGTAAGGAGGTAATCTAAAAGAGTCCTCCCAAGGAAGAAGACGTAAAGCATACCTGAGAAATTTTTTCTGAACCGATTCAATTCTATTTATATGGACACCATAAAATGGACACCAAACTTGACTGGCATATTCTAAATTAGGTCTAACCAGGCAGGTATAAAGAGATTTTAATACATAAGGGTCTTCAAATTCTCTTGCCCAACGTTTAATAAAACCGAGCATAGAATTGGCTTTATTTAATATATCAGAATAATGAAGTTGACATGAAAGTTTACTATCAAAGAGTGCCCCTAAATCTTTAATTGAAGTGACTTTTGAAATGATTTGATTATTAAAAGAATATACGTAAGAAATTGGACTTAAGCGGCGTGTAAAACTGATTGAAGCACATTTTGTAACATTGAGTTGGAGATTATTGTTGGAACACCAATTGTAAAAACGATTAAGATCAGCTTGTAGGGCTAATGCATCCTCCAAATTTACAATTTTTTTGAAAAGTTTGATTATTAATTATTAAAGAAGAAACATCATTAATAGAAATAATGAAAAGTAAAGGTCCAAGATGGCTACCTTGAGGCACCCCTGTGGGAGCTGCAAACTCAAAAGATATCGAGGCTCTAAAAGAAACACTATATCTACGATCAGAGAGGTAAGAATTAATCCAATCAATAAAATAAGTCGGAAATCCTAATTTATTTAGCTTAAAAATAATAACATTATGTGGAAGAAGATCAAAGGCTTTGCTAAAATCTGTATATATTACATCTGTTTGGAAGCCATCTTCCATATTATTAATAAATGTAGATTCAACAAGATTAGTAACGGTTGATTTAAGCTTTACAAAAGCCATGTTGGAAAGGCGATAAAAAACAAGTACAATGATCATAAATAGAATCAAATACAATTAGTTCAAAAAGCTTAGGTATAGAAGAAAGTTTAGCAATTGGACGATAGTTAGTAACATCGTTTTTAAGATTTTTTTTATGATTAATTAACTGATTATTCAGTTAATTATGGCAGTTTTCCAAATAGAAGGGAAGATACCAGAAGCTAAAGAAGAATTAAATAATGAAGAAAGAGAACCAGATAATGAAGATGAGCATTTATTTAAAAATATGTTAGGGATACCGTCAATCCCAGGACTAGTGTTACTATCATGTTTTGTCAAATAGTTAAATACCAAATTAGAGTCAATATGAATATTACCCAGTGTAGTATTAGGAAAGTTTGATAAATGCCAAAAATTATCTTCATTTAACGAGAAAGCGGGAAAAGAATAACTACTTGAGAAGAAATCACGGGAAAATTCTGAAATAACATTAGAATCTATACTACTAGAATTTTTATAATTCATACACATTGCATATTGATCACTTTTTCTTTTGGAATTAACAAATTTCCAAAAGAGTTTCGGATTATTTTTAATATTAAAAGACATGTTTTGCACATAATTAGAATATAAATTATCAGACATTGTTTTAAATTCATTAAATAAATTTATGAAAACATTAAAGTCATAATTATTATTGCTTTTAATAAATTTACGCCAGGCTTTATTTTTTCTATTTTTTAATTTTTTAAGACTTTTAGTAAACCATGGCGGACTGGATTTATAACTATTGTCTACAACTAACGGAACATACTGTAAAATAATAGAATGAACAATTTTATAGAAATGATTAACTGCATCATTTAAGTTAAAAGAGGTTAAAAATGAGAAATCATAACAACTTAAATAGTTATTAATAGCATCAAAATTGGCTTTATGAAAGTTAAAACGATAAGAAAGTTCAGAATCAATAATTGGAGGTATGAGAAAACAGAGAGACGAACAAATTGGAGGATGATGCTCATCAATTTCAACTAGTTCAAATGGACGGTTAATAATAGCAATATTCATCCAATTTGTCGTAAATAAAAGATCTAACTGTCTACCATGATTATTACAGATTGAAGATACTTGTTGAAAATTAAAAGAATTAAAAGAGTCAATTACAAAGCACTCCGTATTACTAACTAATTCGTATGGAATGAAGTAGGATTCCTCATCGTGCGGAACCCATTTAATGTTAGGAAGATTAAAGTCACCACAGAGAATTACATCATCATTAACATTAAGTTTTCTGACTAATGAATCAATTTCTAAAATATATTTAGTATACACTTCGATACTAGATCCCGGAGGAATATAACAATTTATAATAATTACATTTTTTAGTTGTAGTTCAATTTTAACAGCAATTACTTCGATAAAATCGGTAGGATCACATTGAGAAAGTAACAATTGCGATGAACAAAAAGTATTTTTAACAGCTATCAATACACCACCGCCTTTAGGAACATTATAAGATAAACGATAATCATATCTATCTTTCCTATAAACAGTGTAAGAAGAAGAGAAAATTTCAAGATTATTTATTGAAGAAGTTAGCCAGGTTTCTGTTAAAACGAATAGATCAAAATCTAAAGCAGTAGAATTTAAGAACACTTTTTTAGTTTTTGTGCGTAGACCTCTTACATTTTGATAATAAATAGTTAATTTAAAAGATTTATTATTAGGATGAGTGGGTTCCGCAAGATTAATATTAACTAGACTTTTTCTCGCTTGGAAGGGGGCGGAAGTACTTATCATGATTTTTTCTCACACGTTGAAGATAGATAATTCTATTAGATGAGATATGTGAGGCAAAAGACTTCAAGTCAGTTAGAGCATTTTCAGCTGAAATATTATATGTTTCATGATATTTTACAAAAATATTACGTAAGTCCTTAATATCAGTAGGTAGTCCTTCCTGTTGAATGGCTATCTTAAGCGATGTGTTTGTTTTACCACCAATACAAACATCATTTGATTTATCGTGAAGATATGCAAAGTAAAGTCTAACATTATCATAAATTTTACTGTCCCTTACTGTAACCTACTGTTATTTTTACTTTCATGAAGAGCTTTTTGAGTAAGTTTTACAACAGGCGGTAAAAGAGGATCTAAAATTGGTGGAGTTGTATTTGAGTTAGATAATAAAATATCCTCAGAATTAGCTAAGAAGGAATTAGCTTGTGATTCAGGATGTAAAGATAAAGAAGTTGATCTATTAATTTTACTAGAAGAAGATTTTGTTACAGTTAAGCTAGAAGGTTTACTTTGGGGCATAATAGTTTCACCTTGAACAAAATTTTGGTATTTATTAAATTTATTTGATACAGACTTTTTGAATTTTGAAAATTTATTTTTTAGATAAGAATCGCTAATTTGTTTATTATTACCTGATTTGGTAAGATCATTTGAATTACTAGAAATGACCTTTTTAGAATTATTTTTTATATTAATATTCGAAATAGGTATAGTATTAATATCAGTTTGTGCAATAATATCAGATTTGTTAGGATTAATTAGTGTTTTAGTATTTGAAATATCAATTGATTTAGAAAAATTAGTAGGAGGTATAGGAAAAGATAAATCAAGTAAATTTGTTAAATTAGATTTAGTGTTTAAAGAGGATTGGTAATTAAATTTAGAATTTCTTATTGTATAACCTGTATTCGTGTCTTGTAAAACTGTTTTCATATTTTTTTTTAGGTTACCTTTGACCTGAGGCAAATAACTGCACCAATTTTATTCCATATATTGACGTTGCTTGGATGTTGTAAAATTCTCATAGAATAAACAGAACCAGAGATAAGAAGGCATAAATATTTCATTTCGTTCTTCTTTATACGGTTAGGTGTTAAATTAGTACACACTACCGAACTAATGCTAAATTCTGCTTTTATAAATTGAGTTAACTTATTTTTATCAAACGAGCAAGGAACGCCCTTTACAAAAGTAGACGAATAGTTACTATCTTTGACGATTGATGATTTATTACAATCTATTTTAGCTTGGTGATTCTTCCACTCCATTCATCATTAGTCCATTGGGTCCCAAAATCTGTTTGCACACTTTTAACGCAATTTTTAGGAGAATCAAGTAGTGTATCAACTTGAATTGCCTTATCAAAAGTTTGTATTTTTCTACTATATTCGGAATTTTGAACTTGTGATCTAGAATTATGCAGTTCAGTACAAAAATTATGTAACATTTCAACATTTGTGCTGGCATAGTCCTGGTGAACCGTATTAATATGCTTAATAACAGCTGCTTCCATACGTTCAAAATTTTTAGGAACTGCAAAAATTGATGAAGCACAACCATGAAGCTGGAACCATCTTCTAACGACTTGGAAACATTCTCAAAATTTTTAGTAAATTGAGCAGAAATTTCAGTTAATAGCTCAGTTTTTAAGTCGTTAAACTCATTATTTAATGTATGATTAGAATCGGTAGATTTCTCCGCCATTGTGTTGCATAATAAATCAAATGATTTAGCCATATCATTGAATGAATTGCGATTGGAATCAATTACCAAAATAGCTTTATTTAATAAGCCGGTATTCCTATCGTTCATATCAGCTGTGGACTTACTAAGGTTGTCGAACATATGTCTTAAAACCGATTCATGATGCTGACAGTCATCACATATAAACCAATTTTGTAAAGAAGGATGGTACCAATCCCTACTGGCTCCAATACAAACACTATGTAACTTACGTTTGCAGAACGCTTTACAAAACACAAAATTAGATTTGTTATCAGAAATTGTACAATTAGCAAGATTACATTTGAATTCCATATTAAAGTTTATTTTTAAATTTAACTTAACAAAAAACCAAAAAGTTGTGAATTCAGCTGAAATATACGAAAAAAATGTTCTAAAAAGTTTTTTAAAATGTTTAAAAAAAAAATTTCAATAATGTAAAATGAAACAGTTGGCAACAAAAAAGTTTGGAAATATTATCAATATAAAAAAAAAAAAAACGACAAGTCAAATTATTTAATTTTTTTAAATAATTTAGCTTTTAAAATTTAAGTATCACTTTTAATAAAAAAATTCAATAATGTAATGATACAGTTTAAAATAAAGAATTTGTTAACTTAATTATTTTTTTTTTTTTGTGTTTTTTATTTATTATATATAATAAACTATTAAAATAAAATTAATTAAAGCGCGTGCAGTGTATAGAAGAATACCCTTTTGACCTCTAGTCATTTTAGTTCAGTTAACATTATGCACCGGAAACCTACCATCCTCAACTCTATCGTCAAGGAGCACCAAATTGTCAAGAAGCACCATGTATAGAAAAATTAGTGATAATCGTTCAAATTGTTTTGCAACTTGTTTTTTAAAATTTTTGTTTCACAATCGGTTAAAAGAACTCGACGAAACATTTTTTTAAACATTACCCTAATTCAAAGAAGTTTTACCTAGTTACAAAAATTGGACGTAATTTAGTTACAAAAATCTTTTTTTGAATAACCGTAGCAATGATAAGTATATACATGTACGCATACAAAATTTACATTCAAATGGTCAAACCGTTTCTGCTAAGAGTAAAGTAATGAAAAAATCTGTAAAATGCTGCAGTGCCACAATGGGTTAACGGAACTCAACAAACCTGTTTTTGAAACTTTGACCAAGCAATAATTCGCAAAATTGGACGTAATATCCTTTACAAATTTTTTTTTGAAAAAATTGTCGGGCGGCAAGGGGTAACAAATTCCAAGTCTGTTAATAGAGTGAACTCCATTGTCAAAGAGGAACACATATACAAAACTTGAAGTCAATCGGTTAAACAATTTCTAATTAATAGCAAAGTAATGAAAAAACCTATAAAATCTGTTGGGTCGCAACGAGTTAACGGAACTCAACAATAATTTTTTGAGGCTTTCTTTTAAACCAAAGCAGTACTTCGAAAAAATTGCCGAGACTTGCTTTTTTGCAATTTTGCATGCTTCCGGGCAACGCCGGGTAAATCTGCTAGTCATTTATAAAAACAAAATTTTTTTTTAATTTATCTCATATATAAAGGAGAAAATTTGTTTGTTTGTCCAGGATTCACGTGAAAACCACAGTTCTGATTGTCACAAAATTTTAAAGGAATAATTCTAAAAACCCGGGGGGTGACATAGGCTCTGTCATATTTTTAAAAGTTAACAGGTTGCGGCTCCAAAGCCGTTTTAAGCTTTTTAGTTTTTTGGAAGTCGAGTCAAAACGGTTTGACCGATTGACTTGAAATTTTGCACAAATGTTTCTCTTAGCAACCGGAATTAGCTGTATAAATTCGGTTGGAATAAATTAACCCATTTCAGCCTGGCTGGTTTGCAAAAAAATTTTGTGTTCCGATTTGTGTCCAATTTTACAGGGTGATTTTGTAGTCGAAAAGAGAGGCTGAAACAAATTTTTGTTGAGTTCGGTTACCCGTTTGGGCACGAGGGAATTTTATTTATTAATTAGTTATTAATAAAAAAAACACAATAATTTATTTTTTTAAATAGATGTTTTAATTTTATTGAAATTTAAAATTTAAATAAATTTAAAATTTAAATCTTAAATTTAATTTTACAACTATTTTAGATTATTCAAGTTCAACAATTTGGTTTAGACTGACTTCTTTTTTTAATTAGTTACCAATATTTATATTGGTTATTATTTACAATATTTTATTTAATTCTTAACTTATACAAAGATATTTCTTTGTCTTAAATACATAATATAAATCTTATTCTATTTTATCGTACAAAGAAAGTAATTTCTTTGTTTCAGATACATAATATGAATCTTAATCTATTTTATTTATTTCTTTAAAAACAAAGAAAGTAATTTCCTTGTCTCAATATAATAATTATCTTATTAAAACATGACTTGATTTGTTTACTATCTATTGTTTACCTGATTGTAACTTTCTTATTTAAGACATGTTTTAATTTGTCTGTTAGTATTGATTATTATTATTTACCTGATAACAAAATATTTTGTTAAGACATGTTTTATTTTGTCTGTTAATATTGATTATTATTATTTACTTGATAACAAAATATTTTGTTAAGACATGTTTTATTAAAATTATCTTCCTGATTCTAAATATTCTATTACTTCTTTAATTGTTTTATCATTATGTGTTAAGGATGTAACTCCTCCCCTCTTAGTTTGGAAACTCTCCTGAGTTTTCATAATGAATTGTATTTTAATACTTATTAATACAAAGCAGATAATTAGGATAATTAAAATTCCTTTTATTCCAAAATAATTGATGTGTTTATGAAATCTTAATTCGTTAATTTCTTGAATATTCTCTTTAGTTTTTAACACTATGTCATCAAAACTTAAGCTAATTTCAGATTTTGTTTTATTTAAATTTGGTATTACAAATTTTTCTATATAGTGATATTCTGTATTTGAAAACTTTTTATTATCAATGTTAATATTACAATTAAAAAAATTTACAAAATAGTTTCCATTTAGGGTAAATTGTCTTTCATCACAGTTACTATTCATTTCGAATTTTACAGCATTTTGTATAATTAGAGAATTTTCATCGATATTTATTATCTTGCTTTCATAATTAGTTATTAGTTTACAATTATTTTTAAAAATACAATTTTCTGATTTTTCCAGTTCTTTAAATGATTGTGATGAAGTTAATTTGTAATAACTATTATTTAATTCTAATGTATACTCTATTTTTTCTTTGATTAAGGTATTATTTTCATTGTTTATAGGTATAATTACTTTTTTATTTAATATTACATAGTCGATTGGTATTTTTATAGCAAAAATTATTATTCCGTTTATATGTTTGGCTAGTCCTAATCGTATTTGATTTAATTTCTTAAAATCTATATTATATTTTATTATTTCTTCTTTTGATAATATATTTGGATGTAGTAAATTTAATCTAGCTGAAGCAATATTATCTTGGATTTGTTTAACTTTTTCCTTAATAATATTTAGTTTAAATAATTGTTCATTTATTAGATTGAATGAAAAAGTTTTTCTTTCTAGTTTGTATAGAAGATTCATTTGTTGTCTATCATTTTTAATTGCTTCTTGTATCATTATAAAAGATTTATTGAAATTATCATTTATTTTAATTTGCTGGTTCATATTTTTTATTAAATTGTGGTTATTTTTGTCAATAGTTAGTATGTGTTCTTCTATTCTTTGTCTGTCTTCATTGTCCATAGTGCCAAAAACCCATTTTATAATTGTACCACCTATATTAAGTAGTCCTCTTTTCTGTTTATATGGTAACATTGTATGAACCATGTTTCTTATATTGTCTATTTCTTTCAAAATAATTTTTCTATGATTGTATTCATGTGTTAGTAGATTAAGTGTTTCTTCTAATTCGTCTATAACTTTATTTATTTCATTTGGGTCTATGATGTGAAGTATTGTCTCAAAATTATTTGGTAATTCAATTTGATCTAATTTTATAATCATATAACCTGTTTGGCTGTCAATTTTGTGTATTGTCATTGTTTGTTGGCTGCTCGGGAGATATGATAGAAGCCATATCAATGTCATTATCTTCATGATTGCCCGTAAGCTTCTGCATTTGTTAATTAACTCTGCATAATCTACTCTGGGTCTGAAGTGTTGTTTTAATTCTGCCTTTACTATATTCCATGTTAATTGTTGTCCTAAGCGTTGTATGCATCGTTTGGCATCACCTTGTATTTTTTCATTTATTACTATTTCTTGGCAATATGCTTCCAGACATACATTTTCGTTGCATAATTCAATAGCTTTTTCTGTTGCTTTGATGAATTCTTGTAGCGTGAATTCGCCTACACCGTTGAATGGTTTTAGATATCGGAAATGGTTGATACATTGTTCTGGTGTTAACTTGAATATTGAGTCTAATTGTTGTTGCTGTATCGACTGTGGTTGTTGTAGCTGATTTATTTGTTGAAGTTGTAATTGATGTTGTTGTTCTTGTTGTTGAAGTTGTAATAGATGTTGTTGTTCTTGTTGTTGAAATTTTTCCTGCATTCCGAGTATTTCATTTTTATGTTTTTCTTGAAATTCCAAGACTAACTGTTTTAAATTTTCGATTTCTGACATGTTATTTTTGCTATTTATATTTCTATTTTTATCAAATAAACTGTTTCTTTGTGTCATATAATATTATATTATTATATTTGTAGTTACAAAATTTGTAACACTTTTGATTAACTGATTTTTAGTTTAATCGTGTTTTTATATATAAAAAAAATTTTTGTAACACTTTTGATTAACTGATTTTTAGTTTAATCGTGTTTTTATAAAAAAAATTTTTGTAACACTTTTGATTAACTGATTTTTAGTTTAATCGTGTTTTTATAAAAAAAATTTTTTTTTTTTTTATTTTAAATTTTATTATATATATTTAGATTCGTTTCACTAGATATCAACTCTTTGGAGAGATATCCTACCGACTGCGCCAATTTTATTTATTAATTAGTTATTAATAAAAAAAACACAATAATTTATTTTTTTAAATAGATGTTTTAATTTTATTGAAATTTAAAATTTAAATCTTAAATTTAATTTTACAACTATTTTAGATTATTCAAGTTCAACAATTTGGTTCAGACTGACTTCTTTTTTTAATTAGTTACCAATATTTATATTGGTTATAATTTACAATATTTTATTTAATTCTTAACTTATACAAAGAAATTTCTTTGTCTTAAATACATAATATAAATCTTATTCTATTTTATCGCACAAAGAAAGTAATTTCTTTGTTTCAGATACATAATATGAATCTTAATCTATTTTATTTATTTCTTTAAAAACAAAGAAAGTAATTTCCTTGTCTCAATATAATAATTATCTTATTAAAACATGACTTGA
This sequence comes from Dolichopus griseipennis, assembly GCA_963082915.1. NCBI lineage: Eukaryota > Metazoa > Arthropoda > Insecta > Diptera > Dolichopodidae > Dolichopus > Dolichopus griseipennis. The sequence goes on from OY720441.1 coordinate 270,196,430, forward strand.
TTTGTTTACTATCTATTGTTTACCTGATTGTAACTTTCTTATTTAAGACATGTTTTAATTTGTCTGTTAGTATTGATTATTATTATTTACCTGATAACAAAATATTTTGTTAAGACATGTTTTATTTTGTCTGTTAATATTGATTATTATTATTTACTTGATAACAAAATATTTTGTTAAGACATGTTTTATTAAAATTATCTTCCTGATTCTAAATATTCTATTACTTCTTTAATTGTTTTATCATTATGTGTTAAGGATGTAACTAGGGCGCAATGAAGCTTTTTAATGTTTTATATGTCGAATCAAAACGGTTTGACCGATTGACTTGAAATTGTACACAAATGTTTCTCTTAGCAACTGGCATTAGTTGTATAAATTTGGTTGGAATAAATTTACCCATTTCAACCTGGCGGGCTTCCAAAAAATTTTATGTTTCTGATTTGTGACCAATTTTACAGCGTGATTTTGTAGTCGAAAAGAGAGGCTCACACAAATTTTTGTTGACTTCGGTTAACCCGTTTGGGCACAATTTCGCAATGAAGCTTTTTCAATATTTTTGATGTCGAATCAAAACGGTTTGACCGATTGACTTGAAATTGTGCACAAATGTTCGTCTTAGCAACTGGCATTAGTTGTATAAATTTGGTTGGAATGAATTAACCCATTTCGGCCTGACGGGCTTCCAAAAAAATTGTGTTTCAAATTTGTGTCCAATACAGGTTGATTTCGAAGTTCAAAAGAGAAGCTGCAAAAAGTTTTAGGATTAAATTCGATTAACCCGTTTTCCACGTTGACGCCAAAGTTTTCTATAAATTTTATTTGCTTAAACTATTAAAAGAATTTTATTGAAAATTTTGTATCAGCATTTTAATTATCAAAACCCACAGGGTTAATTTGGTTTTGACCTGTTTACGCGTTTTGCACAAAGATTCAATGAAATTTTCAATTAACACAAGTTAACCAAAAGCTGACTTAATTAATAAGACTAATTTGTTTGCTCCCAACTATTAAAAGTTAAATGAGATAATATTAATAATAATAAAAATAAAGCTTATAAAGAATCCAAATAATAATATCTTTAAGTCTTTGTTTTTTATTTTTTTTTCAGTTGTTGTTTTTTAAATGTTTTTTAAAAAGATTTCAGTGTAAAATTGCAGTTCTTCAAATAAAATCTAAATATCAGAAAATTCAATTTTGTATATATTATGTTTAAATACATATTATTTTAAAATAGTTTTTCCAAAAAAGAAGCCTACATTTCTCTCATAAAATCATAAAAAAACGAGGAAGAGCGTAGTAGAACTTTCAGGTAAGTACAAAACAAAAAATAAGTTGAAAAGCAGATTTTTAAACCTTTTCTAAACCACCGACTATATTGTATTCAAACGTTGGCAATTCAAGAAAACTACCATTGACATAGCATAATGGCAAATTTAATGTACCCTTTTGACCTATAGTCAAACGCGTATAATGATACTGATATGTAAACTACCTATTACATGGCGTACGTTGCCCCGCCGCTCAATGGAGTTTTAATTTATGTTGATGTTATTGAAAAAAGTTAACACAAAAATTACATATGGTGGTATACATGTTAATTTTAAAATTTAAATAAAGAAATTTTTTTAAAACCCTTTTATTATAATTATTCTTGCAGTTTTTCAACAAATTTATCAAATTTCACTTGAAACTTTTCAATTTAGTCTTATTAGTTAAGTGAGCTTTTAAAATAAAGGTTAACTTGCGTTAATACCATACATTTGAAATTTACATTCAATCTTTGTGCAAAACGCGTAAACAGGTCAAAACCAAATTAACCCTGTTGGTTTTAATAATTAAAATGCTGCTACAAAATTTTCAATAAAATTCTTTTAATCTTTTAAGCAAATAAAATTTATAGAAAACTTCATGGCGTCGTCGTTGAAAACGGGTTAATCGAACTCAACTAAAACTTTTTGCAGCCTCTCTTTTAGACTGCGAAATCATCCTTTAAAATTGGACACAAATCGGAAACACAAAATTTTTTGGAAACCCGCTAGGCCTAAATGTGTTAATTCATTCCAACCAAATTTATACAACTTGATACTTATCTTGTAATTTTTCTTCAATCTGGCTTTTGATACTTTGCACTGACCCGCTTTTTTCACAAAAAACTGCTATCGTCCGAAATTAAGAAAATTAATATATTAATAATTGAATTATGCATAATATTAAAAAATAACTAAAGTAAGAAAATAAATTTAAAAATTATTTAAAATTGAAATAATTAATAAAGGTTACTAAAAGTGTTCAACAGTAAATGCAGTACAGCAAAAATTATAAATATTACAAATACAATAATTTTGCCTCCTTTCAATTTTTGCTCAACTATACGATTTCTTTGTAACAAGCAGCAAGGTATGAGAATAATAATTAAGTGCAGCATAAGAACACATATTCGTGACATGCTAAATAATATGAAATGGATGAGTATCAAAAACTCTCTAATTTATAACGCTTTAGTTTTAATATTTGCATTGAAGAATAACATGCTTCCTTTCTGCATGCAAAGGCATATTGATTATGTGGTGGATATACCGTATATATATACCGTAAAAATTCTTGTTATACGAATTTAGTTATAGGTTCTTTTTCGGAATTTGCGGAGGTTGTAGCTTCATCACCATTTAAAATTAAAAATTGGCACATGCCAATTATTAAAAAAAAATTTGGACAGGTATTTAAGTTATTTCAGGTGGAAGGCCGGGAACTATAATATTGTTTTTATTTTGTGGTTTCAGATTTTCATTCAATTTTGATCTCTCATTGGTAGCTTTTATATTTTCTTTTAACAATATATTTTTTTGTAAATGTTTTTCATTCGTTTGTATAGGTTCATACATTTACATACTAAAGAAAGATAGGGTTATATTGCTGTTAAGTGATGGATTCTTAAAGTTTTTGTCACCATTACCGGCATTCTATTCACTTTCAATACATTGTGGATATAGTATTTCTATGTGGATGGACATTACCTACTGCTCCACGTAGAATTCTCTTTTATAAAAACTTCATCAGTCACTGAAGCACAAATACGATGTAAGAGATGGAAGATCTTCACAAATTCCACTACATTGTAGATATTTGAAATGTTTATAGAATTGTTTTTTACATACCAAACATGAAGCATTTTTTTCTATCATTTTTTTTTTCGATACAAAAAAAAACTTTTATGATTTTATTATGATGTTTTATTTAATCGCTACCTAATACTACAATTACAAATTTAGCACTTTTCATATAATTCATTTAATATAAAAATAAATTATACATAAATGCAGCAAGTACTTTTGAATATAGTTTCAGTATCGTACACAATGTCTTAATTATATATCACCTATGGTAATAATTGAATAAAATATCTGATTTTGTAAAAATTAAAAAAAAGGAATTTAATCGTTTACTAAAAAAATATTTTGTGTTTAGTTTATAAAATATTATACAAAATATTCTTTATGGTAAAATTCTTAGCCTTTAAAAAATATAAAAGTGTTAGATAAAAACGGAAATAGGAAAGAAGAAAGAAACATTATATTTGATGCACGAGGGTCAAATATAAAGTTTCTATCTTCATGAATTTCGAAAATAAGCTTTTTAATTTTAGGATTTTTTAGGAGACATCTAAACCACCACTATCATTAAGTAAACATTTCGGGGACACGTAGGAAATATATTCTTTGGCTTCGAATCTATACTCGTTTGGCCTCAAAACGATCAAAAGCTTCTAGAATCCGAACTCATTGTCCAAACTCGACCAGAACCAATTCACATTACTAGTTACCTAGAGTCTAAATTTCATCAAAATGGCGGAATTATTTTTTAGGTTATGCTGTTTTTAATATATATTTTGTTAGCCCTTGAACTTTTCAAAGGTTCCAGAACCCGAAACCATAGTACGACTTGTCCTATATGCAGTCACCGTCATACTTTCAATACGAGTTAACCTTTGATCACAATTGGAACTTTCTATCTTAATTTTAAGTTACTATTTTTATTAATTTCAAAGATAAGTTTTTAAACCTTGGGGGGTCTAAGAGGGATACTGAACCAACACTCCGATTGATCCTAAATTAGGGGGACGCGCAGGAAATAGTAAAGAACACCCATGTGCCAAATTTGAAGCTTCTACATTTGATTGAAGTTATTATCTTTATTAATTTCAAAAATATATTTTAAGGTCTTTGGAACTATGTTCCTGGTCCCTGACCCACTACTCCAATTGGTACCAAATTTCAAAGATACTATAGATATAGAAAGAGAAACCCTGGTACCAAATTTGGAAGTTTGATCTTCATTGGTTTAGTATCGATCGATCCACAAATTTGATGAAGATAGCTTCATTAGTTGTTGAGTTATCGTGATTTTTATATATGTTCGTTGGCCCTTACACCGATTAAAAGATCCAGAATCCGAACCCATGGGTTGATTTCGCCCATATGCAGTCCGCGCTGTACATTAATTACTAGTTAACCCTTGTACACAATTGGAACGTTCTATCTTAATTTTAAGTTACTAAATTTAGTATTTTCGATTATAAGCTTTTAAACCTTGGGAGGTCTAAGAGGGGTACTGAACCACCACTCCAATTAATGGGAGTTGTATGGCAGCTACTCGAACCCTCTGCAGTAGACCAACCAAATTTTGCTGTAACTTTTGTCCTTACACAAAACTTTTTTGAAAAAATTTCAGACACCCTGCTTCATTAGGTGTCGTGTAATTCTCATATAAAAGAAGTAGTTGTATGGCAGCTACTCGAACCCTCTACAGTAGACCAACCAAATTTTGCAGAAACTTTGGCCATTACACTAAAATATTTTTAGTAAAATTTCAGATACCCAGCTTCATTAGGTGAAGAGTAATCCTCATATAAAAGAAGAAGTTGTATGGCAGCTACATGAACCAACTGCAGTAGACTAACCAAATTTTGTAGAAACTTCGGTCATAAAACTAAACTACTTTTGGCAAAATTTCAAACACGCAGCTGTAATAGGTACAGGGTAATACTCATATAAAAAAAGAAGTTGTATGGCAGCTACGCGAACCCATGGACCAAAATGGCTGGATTTAAATAGCGATGACGGCTATTGCAAAAACACAAATTTGCGAAAATTTCAAGATCCTAGCTGCTTTAGTTTTTGAGTTATCGTGCGGACGGACGGACGGCCGGACGGAGATACATAGCTAAATCGATTTATTTTTTGATTCTTATCCGATCCATACACTTGAGTCTATATTTACCTCCCCTCCTTCTCTGCGTCTCAAACGTAACGGCAAATTTATTATACCCTTTGACTGTATAGCCATATAGGTATTAAGATAGATCCAAAAAACTTGCAAATCTAATATATAAAGTAGAAAATTTGTTTGTTTGTTTGTTTGTCCAGTATTCACGTGAAAATCACTAGTCCGCTTGTAACAAAATTTTAAAGGAATAATTGTGGGAGCCCGAGGGGTGACATATAAATTTGGAGGAGTTGTATAAATTTGGTTGGAATAAATTAACTCATTTCGGCCCGGCGGGCTTCCACACAATGTTGTGTTTTTGATTTATGTCCAATTTCACAGGGTGACGTTGCAGACGAAAAGAGAGGCGGACACAAATTTTTGTAGAGTTCGGTTAATCCGTTTGGGCACGAGAGTCCAATGAAACTTTTTCAATGTTTTAATATCAAGTAAAAACGTTTTGACCGATTGACTTGAAATTTTCAAGAAATGCTCCTCTTAGAAACCGGAATTAGTTGTATAAATTTGCTTGCAATAAACTAACCCATTTCAACCTGGCAGGCTTGTGTGTTTCCGATTTCTATCCAATTTTCAAAAGTAGTATTGCAGTCCAAAAGAAACGGTAACACAAATTTTTGTTGAGTTCAGTTAACCCGTTTCGGCACGAGAGCGCAATGAAGCTTTTTCAATGATTTTGATATCGAGCCGAAACCGTTTGACCGATTGACCTAAAATATCTTTATTAATTTCGAAAATATATTTTAAGGTCTTCGGAACTGTATGGCCGACCCACTACTCTTTTTGGTCCCAAAATTCAAGGATACTAAGGATATAGAAAAAGAAACCCTGATATCAAATTTGCAGGATGTATCTTCATTGGTTTCGGAATTATACTCGTTTGGTCTAAATTCGATCAAAAAGTTCTAAATTCCGAACCCTTTGTCCGATCGTCACCGTACACAATCCCCGCCGTAATTTCATTACTAGTAACCTTCAGTACAAACTTGATGAAGATAGCGTCATTAGTTTTTGAGTTATCGTAATTTTTTTTATTAGTTCGTTAGCCCTTAGACCGATTGAAAGGTCCAGAATCCACGCTGTACTTTACATATTAGTTAACCCTTGTACACAATTGGAACGTTCTGTTTTAATTTTAAGTTACTAATTTTAGTATTTTCAATTATAAGTTTTTAAACCTTGGGAGGTCTAAGAGGGGTACTGAACCACCCTTCCAAATGATCCAAAATAAGAGGGATACGTAACAAATAGCAAAGAACCCTCTTGTGCCAAATTTTAAACTTCTACATTTTTTCACGTTGTTATCTTTATTAATTTTAAAGATATGCCTTGAGGTCTTTGGAAATGTGTAGCTGGTCTCCGATCCACTACTCCAATGGGGCCCAAATTTTAAGGACACTAAGGAAATAAAAAGGGACACCCTGATAGCAAATTTGGAGGTTCTATCGTCATTGGTTTCGGAATTATGCTCGTTTGGCCTAATTCGATCAAAAAGTTCTAAGTTCCGAACCCATTTTCCAATCCTCACCGTACGCAATCGCCGCCGTAGTTTCATTACTAATAACCTACAGCACAAATTTCATGAAGATAGTGTCATTAGTTTTTGAGTTATCGTGATTTTTATATATGTTCGTTAGCACTGAAACCGATTAAAAGGTCCAGAATGCGAACCCTTGGGCTGATTTCGCCCTTTTACAATCCGCGCTGTACTTATAGTACTAGTTAACCCTTGTACACAATTTGAACGTTCTATCTTAATTTTAAGTTACTATTTAGAGTAATTTCGATTATAAGCTTTTAAAACTTGGGAGGTCTAAGAGGGGTACTGAACCACCACTCCAATTGATCCCAAATTAGGAGGACACACAAGAGATAGTAAAGAACTTCCTTGCGCCAAATTTGAAGCTTCTACATTTTTTCAAGTTGCTATCTTTATTTATTTTAAAGATATGCTTTAAGGTCTTCGGAAATGCATGGCTGGTCCCCGACCCACCACTCCAATAGAGCCCAAATTTCCAAGACACTTAGGAAATAGGAAGAGACACCCTGATACCAAATTTGGAGGTTCTGTCTTCATTGGTTTCGGAATTATGCTCGTTTTGCCTAAATGCGATCAAAAAGTTCGAGGTTCCGAACCCATGGTCCAATCCCGAACTTGCGCAATCTCCGAAGTAGTTTCATTACTAGTAACCGACAGCACAAATTTGATTAAGATAGCGTCATTAGTTTTTGAGTTATCGTGATTTTTGATATATCTTCGTTAGCTCTTCGATCGGTTAAAAGGTCCAGAATCCGAACCCATGGGCCGATTTCGCCCATTTGCAATCCCCGCCGTTGTTTGGAAGAAATTAGCATGACCGTTAAAAGTAGAATCAAATACTCATGTATAAGAGTAGCTACAAGAAACAGGTTCATAGAAGCTACAAAAACAATCTTAAAAAAAGATTGGCCCAAGAATCAAGTGACATTAAATAGAAATAGGAAGAGGATTATTAAATGTTACAACCAGCAAATAAATTCAATAAAGGTATTTTGGGACAGAACGGGTAATAAACCAGTTCTATTGGAACATTTCTATTTTGATAAGGAAAGAAAAGACTAAGAAGAGTAAATAACCCACTAGACTATTAAATAAAAATTCCAAATAACTTAACGACCATAAACGTTGCCTCTACAACAGATACCTCAGGATCTGATAGTGATGAACCAGTTATAGTAAATATGGCTCTATCTACCCTGAATTTTTAAAGTTGGTATCTTGCATCATAAAAAAGAACTATGGTGGGGATCCACTAAGCTTACAATCTTTTATAGATTCAGTCAATTAACTAGAAGAGATGGCAACAACTGCCGCACTAAAAATTTTACTAAGAACATTCATGCTAGAGAATTAAGTCAGAATACACGAAAATAATAGAATGCAAAATGCAAGCCTTAAAAGCTGAAAGAATTCCGTTGCAGAATTTGCAGAACAGGTAGAAGATTTAGCAGAAAATTTGAGAAGATCGCTGGTTATGGAAGGGATCAGTTCTACGAAAGCTATTGAGTTGTTGATTCAGAAAACAGTCGAAATGTGTGGGGCTTCTGCCAGATCTAATTTAGTTAAATTCGTATTAGCCGCTTCCAAATTCGAAAACACTAAGGAAGTGATCACAAAATTCATTGTTGAAACCAACACTGAATTAAAGGATAGGCAAGTATTGTCTTTCAATGCAAGAGCTAATAATAGGAATTTTAGAAACAAAAATTCTTACCATAATAATAATTTTAACAATAGAAATCTTAACAATAGAACAAATAGTTTTAATAATAATAAATCAGATAACAACAACTATGGGAATAATAATGACAGTAATCTCATTATATATTCAACAATAATAACAGACAAAATAATAATTAGCGGTATAGAGGTAACAGCTATCGAGGGAATAATTATAATAACTTTAGAAGTGAGATACACGGAACCACCCGTCAATGGCATGAGCAGAGAGGGGAAGGACTCAAGAAAACGAACTACAGAGGACGATTATAGAGGATTTAGAGTAAAAGTTAAAAACATCTACACCCTCAATTCAAACTTCTCGGACTCATACAAAACTAAACGCAGACGAATTAAATTTTTTAATAGATACCCATGCAGAAATCACTTTAATAAAGATATCATCAATAAACAAAAATATTCATCACATCAGTGTTAAACTTTATAAGTAAAGTCCTGGAAAAAGCAATAAATAGCACGGGTTTGATCCTAATTAATATGGGTTCATTGAAAATTGTAGAACTAAATCGGATTTTAGTATTACATTACACAAAGTATATGAAGCACTAAATGAAGGATGCTATCTAGCAGCAATATTTGTGGATCTTTCTAAAGCCTTTGATGTGGTGAATCACAACAAACTGCTAATGTTCATGGAGAATATGTGAATAAGAGGAAAAAATTCATGGAGAATATGTGAATAAGAGCTCAGTAAAAAGACTAATATATGAAGTATAGAAGTTTGAAAAATTCAGCTATAAAGTTATTTAACAAATTACCAAATGGCATTAAAACCTGCAAAAGTGCAAAAAAATTCGCAAGGTTGTTCAGGAAATATATGATTAGGAACAATTTAACATAGAATGTGTAACAATACGTTTACCTATTAAATTAATATGAAAATTTAATAAAACTATTATATTATATATTATTATATTTTTAAATTTTGAAATTGTTAAATTTTAATTTTTTTTTATAAATTAATTTCTTTATACACAATTATTATTATTATTAATATATTTGTCTAGAATGAGGTGTAACAAACGCATTCAATTAAACTAGTACCGCCCTGTGCTCGAAATTCGAGCTATTTTTGCTTTTAAGTTAATATATAAAATTCGTTTTGTGTAAATTATATTAGACTATACATAATAAAAGTTATGCCAACAGTGTTGTCAACAATTCTTGCGCTTGAAATTTGCTTAAAAAAAATTTATAATTTTTTTTAATTATTAAAACGTTGTTAAGTACCGATTTTTGAGTTTTATTTCTATAGCTTAAGCCGCTTTAAAGAGAGGATAAATTGGTACAGTTAAATTAAATTAAAACTCTAAATACATATAAATATTATTCTAATAAATACATAATTCTAAACATATACATATATTTATTGAAGTCAAGAACCCAAAATTCGAGTTAATGCTGTCCTTCATATAGCAAACTGTACTTTTTTCTAAACATTTTAGTACGATATGAACAATGTTGTACGTATTCTGTATCCTAATTAAAAAACTCTATGAATACATAATATGTGCAACAAAATTTAACAAATAGTAATTCATAAGTTTAGTATTTAGTATTATAGTATATTGAAGCTGCCAGAAGTACCAAAAATAGTCAAGTTGACCGAAGTCTTTTTTTAAATCTCAATCTTAAGATTTATAGCAAAAAAAAAAAGTTTTTCAATAAATCGCAGAATAAATTTTTCCTACCCTTTTTTCATTTTTAAATTTAATTTTTACTACAAATGTATGCCTATTTAAAGTTCTGAAAACATGCGAAAAATGATTCTGAATTCCTTAGTTTCCTTTATACCTTTTTGTTTAGTTTATTTATTTAATATTTCCTAAGTTTTTTATTGACAAAAATATATTTCTATACATGGTCATGAGTCATGACTCATAAGTTTCTTAAAACAAATAAATATTATTGCTTTTATTCCTTTATGAGGAGTAAACTCTTTTCTACTCTCAACTATTGTCAGCTACTTCAGCCCTTGTAAAAGAGTATTTGACAGAGTAGATAAATAATTTCCGGCAGATGGCTTTAATTAAAATTCTCTTGAATAGGTTATGTTAAATCATATTTTTTATTTGATAACTAATAAGCACTTACCCCCTTCCATTTTAAAAAAATATTCTTTATATTTATATCAGCAATAAGCCTTAATTTTTTCACTTTATTAATATTTAAATACTATTAAATATAATTAACTTCTCAAATGACAGGTAGTTTTAAGATGTCAAATATATATATGACGATTAATCTAACAATTATGTACTCTTGAAACAAAAATTAGCGTTCCATTTACAAGCTACGCCTATCTAATCTTCATGTACACTTTTTGATATATAAAATTTGTTCGTTTTGTCAAAGTAAAACTAAAAATAGTTTTTTTTATTATAAAAAAACATAATTCGATGTTGAAAGTGTAAAATAAACTTTTCAATTATTAGAATGAAATCAAAACATACGACGTACAATTTTTATACGGCAGTACGTCAATACCTCTGTCTACATATCCATTATCGGTAAATCGATACGCGCGTTTTTTTAATTTATATTTGTAATTATCAAAAATATATATTTGAATGTTTTAATTTAGTACATACAAAAAATATTTTTAATTTCATATTATAGGTATTTTGAATATAAGATATTTTTTAATAAAAATTATTGTAAAAAAATATTATTTTTTAAAACATAATATTAGAAATATAAGAAAAACCAATAATAATATTTTTATACATTTTGTCAATATTTGTAAATTTTAAAAATCCGAAATACAGTACATTGCGTTACGCGTATTTTCGCTGTTCTAATGTAAATTTATGTACCTATTTATTTCTCAATATTTTGACAGAAATTATACGCTGTACGCTTTTATTTAGGTTGGGACATAAGGAACAAATAACTTTTTTTGAGAAAGATAATTTTTTTAGTTTTGCAAACATATTGTCCTACTGTAGGTATTTTCAATTTATTTGAATATTTGTATGTTTAAACTAAATAATTAAAAAAATAATGTTATTTTAAAATATTTTATTTTTAAAATTAAATCGCAGCAGCATAAGAAAAAACAATTACAATATGTATTTTTATACACTTTGTCAATTTTTAAATTTTAAAACTCTGTGGTACAGTACGTCGCGTGTATTTCATGTAAATTTTTTTACATAACTAATTATTTCAAAATTTTTTGGCAGAAACTGAATGCCGTACATGCTGATTTTGGCTAATCAATAAGAAACAAATAATTTTTCTTAAGAAATATAATTTTTTTTTTCAGTTTCTGCATATTTCAGAAGTCGGTTTTTAATTTTACAAAAAACTTAACAAAAAGCAAAAACAATTACGATTTACAAAAAATTTTTTTTTTAGTACCTACTATATTATAATAAATTGCAAACAAAAACAAAATACAGTACTTTTTGGTTATAACGACCATGATGAGACGGAAAATATTCGTCGTAATAAACGAATGTCGTTTTAAAAGAATGCTGTGAATTGTGAAAAATTAGTATAAGACTTGGACATTGTAGAATGTGCTGATTCTAGAACGGACACTTCGAACTCATTTGCTAAAATTTATTTGAATGTTTTAATTTAGAACAAAAAATTTTATTAATTTCATATATAATAGGTATATTTAGAATTTTTTTCAATATAAGATATTTTTTAAAACATAATCGTAGAAATATAAGAAAAACCAAAAACCATTTGTCAATTTGTAAATTTTAAAAATTCGATTACAGTACATCGCGTTACGCGTATTTTGGTTGCTCTCATGAAAATTCATGTACCTATTCATTTGTAAATTTTTTGACAGAAATTTACGTCAACTTTTATTTAAGTTTATGATTATTTTTTAGTTTTTTTTTGCGAACATATTATAGGTATTTTCAATTATTTTGAATGTATGGTTTTTTAAAAAAAAAATATTATTTTAAAATATTTTATTTTGAAATTTAAATCGTAGCAACATCAGAAAAACAATTACAATATTTTTATACGCTTTGTCAAATTTTAAAATTTTAAATTCCGAAGTACAGTAGACAACATACCTACTTATTTCAAATTTTTTTGACAGAAACTGTATGCCGTACGCGTTTATTCTGGTTGATCTGTAAAGAACACATAATTTTTCTTAAGAAATGTTATTTTTTTGTTTCTGCAAACATACTATAGGTATTTCAATTATTTTGAATATATGTAAAGTATTTTTTAAAAAAATATAGGTATTTTTAAAAACAATATTATTTTAAATATGTATTTTATTTTTAGAACAATAACAAAACAACATAAGAAAAAACAATAACTTTTTTATATGCTTTGTCAATGTTTAAATTTTAAAAATTCGAGGTACAGTAAGTTATTCTCATGTAATATCATGTACTTAACTACCAATTTAAAACACCATAAGCGTTGATTTTGGTTAAGCCCAAAGGAACAAATCATTTGAATTGCAAATTATTTTTTTAAGAAAGATTTTTCGTTTTTAATTTTTTGCAAACATATTTCAATTATTTTTAATATACATATATGTTTTAAATACATGTTTTATGAATATATGTTTTAAAAAAATATTATTTTAAAATATTTTATTTTTAAAATTTGATAGTAGCAACATAAGAAAAAACAATTACAATATTTTTATACGCTTTGTCAATTTTTAAATTTTAAAACTCCGAGGTACAGTACCTACGTCGCGTATGCTTTCATGTAAATTTATTTACATAACAACTTATTTCAAAATTTTTTGACAGAAACTGAACGCCGTACACGCTGAATTTGGTTGATCCATAAGTAACAAATCATTTTTCTTAAAAAATATTATTTATCAGAAGTCGGTTTCTTATTTTACCAAAAACTTAATAAAAACCAACAACAATATACGATTTAAAAAAAAAAAAATTTTAAGCAAACGAAAACAAAGTACAGTACTTTTCGGTTATAACGACCATGATGGGACGGAAAATATTCGTCGTAATAAACGAATGTCGTTTTAAAAGAATGCTGTGAATTTTGAAAAATTAGTATAAAACTTGAACATTGTAGAATGTGCTGATTCTAGAATGGACACTTCGAACTCATTTGCTAAAATTTTATTTGATGTGTCAGCCTCAAGCCTCAAGCTTTTTCTTCTAATGAAATTTTTTTTGTATTTTTGATGCGTTATTATGATTTTTTTTAATATTCAAAAATAAATAAAAAAATACTAAATTAATCACCAAGCAACATAATTAGATATAAATATTTTAAATAAAAGAAATATCAATGTAATAAAAAACTTTCATTTTTAGGTAAAATTTTATTCTTTATCAAAAAGTGTAAAGTTTATTATAATAAAAATTGCACCGAGTTCGCTATAAATGAAAACTACTGTATAAACCAAATGTATTGCTTTCATTCAACTCATTTTTTTCGTTCACTTTTTAAGATAAAGAAAAAACAAAAACAAAAAAAAAATTTTTAAAAAAATTTAAATCTCCTTGTTCATTGAACATTTTGAACTTAACAAAAAAAAAAAAGAAAGACATAAGTCGGCGCCTATAATATATAGTTTGATTGAGCTGCGAATACAACCGAAAATGCATTACTTTTACCCAGAAAGTCGGCGCATAATATTAGAGTCATAAGCCTTAACTTTTAACAGCGTGACCGTTAAATTCAAATTTAAGTTAAATTAAAGACGGGTTTTCACCTGAAAAAACGCAATATTCTAAAAAAAAAATATAATTGTCCTATGAAAACAATAAATACCTTTCTTTTGGTTGTTGTTTCATTAAAATTGGTCTTATAGTTTATCCGGAAAAAGGATGTTTATATTTGTATGGGAAAAAATAAGCCGATTAAATATTATGATGTGTTTTGTTAGATGTGTTCAATTATTAAAAAATAAAATATTAATGTTTTGTTGAATGTGTTTTATTTTAGAAAATAAAATATCATAAACTATCATAAGCAGGCCAAAAAATATTTTATTTATTTTTAATAAAAAAAAAAAAACAATAACAAAAATAAATAATACTTTTTTATGAATTTAATTTATTTTAAATGTATGAATTAGTTCATTTACGTTTTTAAAACTCACAGAACATTTTCCGGAAATTTTATATAAATAGTAAAACATTTTATAAATAAAAATTAAGAAGACTATGCTTCACAAGAAAATTGTATAGTAAGTCTTAATTATTTTCAGTGAAAATCTGAAATAACCAATGTACGCTTTATTACATTGCTTATTGTTTATTATCAAATAAACTAAGCAATGCAATCAAATTATTTTCAAAGTTCCTTCAAAGTTCCCTCATCTTTCTCTCATCCCTGCATTTTTCCTCCCTCATAATTCCTTTTAATTATTTTTTCTATTTAAAAAAAGTTAAAAATGGAAAAAAATGGTGTAGAGGTTGGCAAAGTGGCTTCGGTGTACAATACTTGAGTTCAATGCACCCAGCAGTCAGCACCGTAGAAGCCAAACAAATATATTTTTTTAACTTAATTCGGTATATTAAACAAAATTCCAAATAAAGTTTATAATTCAAAATTTATAAATAAAGCAAAACTCAATTCAAAAATCAACATTTTAGCATGTGGGGCAGGTATATTATAGAATGTTAGCAACAAACAAATATTTCGATTTGAATTCAAGCAATGGTTGTGAAAACTATGTTTAGCAATATTTTTTAAAAATAGATCATTATTGAATCAAAATAACCCTATAAAAAAATTTAAAATCTTTTTTTAATTTATTTAATTTAAGCAAGTACGCATTTAAATAAAAAAGAAATATTAATTGTAATCTAAAAAAAATTGAACAAGAAGGGACTTGAACACGTAACTTATTCATCTTCAAGTTTTTAAGATACAACAAAAAATTATTTGAGTCATTTGTGTTTTTTTTGTGTATCTTTTACTAGAATCGAAGCCTAATGTGCGTTATACAAAAAGTAACTGTTTCGATTTCATTTAAGAATATGGCATTGATATACAATATATGTATATGTATATAATGAAATTAGAAAAAGTTCTTCTGTCTTCTTGACTTTCCGTCATTCCGTAACGGACCAACAGCTAGTTAAACAATATTTTTAAATAAAATTGTCTGAAATTAATGTTTATATATGTATGTATGTATAATGAATAATTATGAAATAAATAAAATAAATAAAATTATATCAATTCTCAAGCACCTCGTATAGGAAAATTAAAGATAATCGTTCAAACTGTTTTAGAATAAGTTTGTTAAAGTTTTTGTTCCGCAATTGCTTAAAGGAACTCAAAAAGGTTTTTTGAGACTTTCTCTTTGACCAAAATTGGGCATAATTTGCTTCCAAACATTTTTTTAAAATTGTTGGCAGTAAGCAGTATTTCGTAAACTCGGACAACATTTGGTTCCAAATTTTTTTTGACCGACCATTAAGTCGGCATGGGTTAAAAAATTCTAAATCTGGTAATAGTGTCAACCTAATTCTCAAGGAGCATCACGTATACAAATTTGAAGCCAATTGGTCAAAATTTTTTCTTTTTAGAAAGAAGATGTTTAAATACTTATACACAGCTTCAACTTGTCGGTTCGTAAGAGTAGAATTGTTCTCCCACGATATCTTTTACCGATAAATCTCTATATTCAAATTCTCATGATAATCGGCTGAGCAGTTTAGAAATCTGTTCGCACAAACACACTTTCGTTTTTATATATATAGATAGAAGATTTGCTTAAAAGATTTTTATTTTAGTGTTACAGTTTTTTTATAAATTTTATTACATAATATTAATTGGAGGCGTGATTATTATTTTAATTGCATGTTTTACACTTTCGAATCTAGTAAATTAGTACAAAATAATATTTTAAATTAAAATTATTTTAAATTGATAAAAATTAATATACTAAATTACGTGATTAAAAGATAATAAAAGAACTAATGATTTTAGTTTATGTTAAATATATATATATAAAAATATATTTTATTACAGATTAATATTTGCTACAAAATTACTTTGAATTCCGACTTATATTAATCTTACAAACAACAGATGAAGTATTTTCTATTATATTTATGATAAGAGATGTCTCTCCTGTTATCAATAAGCATTACAATCATAATTGTAATATGTACATAATTATGCAAATGTGCACGATACTTAAATTGTGTTCACTGACTATTATAGGTACTTGCTGCATGTATTTCTTTTAATATTTAAATAAATTATATAAAAGTATTAAATTTATTGCATTTTATAAATACATTTAATGCATGTTTTTCATTTATAAGCCTTTCAAATAGGTACATATACTAGGAATTTATATAACTTTTAATTTAAACAAGTAAAGAAATAAGTAAAGTATCTATTCAAAAATGTTAAAAAATCTTACTAATTTTATCTATTTAAAAATATTAAAAAACAAAAGAACTTGAAATAAATCTATTTATAAAATGCAATTACAAAATTTCAGATTTAAAACTTTTTATACAATTCAATCAAATTGTATTCACATGCAGCATTTACTTCTCTTCAGGATTATTAATTTTTGCTATACTGATAGCAGATAAAAGAAAAAATTCATCTTATAAAATTATAAGAATTTTAAAAGGAAGTGATATAAATGTCGATTGAAATATCATATGATTTGCCTCTTAATACCAATGTAAACACCTATTTACATAATATTAATGAAGTAATTATAAAAGAAAAAAATTCACTGAAAATCCTTTATTTGAATGCTAGAAGTTTAAAAAATAAAGTAAACAATATATCTCTTATACTTGATTTTATTAAATACACTATTCACTTAATTTTTATAACTGAAACTTGGATTGCAGACATAGACCTCGATATAATTAATATTAAAAACTATTCCAAAGTATTCTCATGTCGACAAAATAGAGTTGGAGGAGGTGCTGGAATACTTATAAACAGCTGCATGAAGTATTCAGTACTTGATGTATTCTGCGATGAATATAATAGTATTGCTAGTATTAAAACAAACATAAATCAGACATCTTTAACTATTTCAGATGTATACAGGCCTCCAGATAATTCCGTTACACAAATTAATAAATTTCTGGAAAAATTTGAATCCCATTTGGAAAATCTAAAAAATAAAAATTCTCTTATAATAGGTGACACAAATTTTAATATTATTAACCACTTAGATAAAAACATAAATACTTATAAAACTAGTATTTATTTAGTATAATATTTTTATTGTTGAAACAAATGCATTTTATTTTTGTAATAAAGAAGTAACCAGACCTGATTCAAATACTTGCTTGGATCTCGTTTTAAAAAATAATCCAAAAATAGAGCTAGGAACATAGCTTTTTCATCATGATATTTCAGAATGAAGTTGAATTAAACAATTTAATAAATGTAAATAAAAAAAATAATGAAAAACAGCTGATCAAAAAAACAAATTACAATACTATACAAAACGCATTACATGGCGTTGCTGTCAACTAAATTACAACAGGTAATTTAGCGAATAAACTGATCATTTTTTATCAAGAATAAAAAATTAAATAAGCATAGAAACCGGCTTTGTAAATTTAAAAGAAATTTAGTTAATATTCAGCTCCGTGGATAGATAAAGAATATATTAAATTAAAGACAAATCACAGAAGCTAAAAAAATTTTTTGTTCTAATGAAATTTTTATCGACCACTGTAACAGTAGAAGACTATGGAATGAATATAAAAAAGTAATATTTAGTCGAAATGAAAGTAATTCTGTATAATTACTTTATATATTATACAGAATTACTTATATATATTATAATAACTCTTTAACCTCAAGGCCACAGATTGCACATGCCATGAACGAGTACTTTGTAAATATTACAAAAGAACTTAACATAGACAATAATCCCATTGACCATCTTTTTTTAAACCATTTTTAAGAAATATTTTTACAATATTCGAACTCTTTCCTACGGATGTTAGTAAAGTTAATAAGGCCATAAGACAATTAAAAACCTCAGCTCTTAAAGAATATGATAGTATTTCAATTAAGTTCATAAAAAAATATTCTGAAATTTAACACCCACACCAGTAAAAATTATAAATCAATCTTTTGAAACAAGCATTTTTTTCTAATTCACTAAAAAAGCGATTCTTATGCCCATATTAAAAAGTGGTTGTTCCACATGTAAAACAAACTACAGATGTAGAACCCATAGATTAGAGAACCCATCAATTCTAAATGGGTTCTCTAAGATATTAAAACAATCTTAAATCTTAAATTAAAATAAACAAATCTTAATCTCAATGGTATAATACAATTATACGCCGACGATGCTGTAATCAAATATGCTGAGTCGACCGAATCAAATTTAAAAAATGGAATAGAAATGGACCTCATTTTCATAGAAGAACGGCTTTCTTCGAAGAACTTCGTCTTTTACTAAATGTAAAAGAAAACAAAAATTCTGTTATTTGAAAATAAAAAAAATGAAAAAAAAATGGCTTTATTTTTCATTCTGTCAGTTAGTGATACATTTATATTAGAAATCTTACCATAAATTTATAAGAATTCTATGGTTCAGTGGTTAGCAAAGTGGCTTATAGTGTAAATAGATCTGAGTTCGATCCTCCTTCAAAGATAAAATTTTTTTTTGTTTTATTTTTTAATTCAACAGAAATAATAAAAAAAATTAATAATATAAAAAACTTTAAAAATTAAAATACTTCACTTGGATAATATAGAAAGATAGACCAGATAATTATAAGACGATAAATTTTATATAAAAAAATTAATATGGTTTTTTTTTAAGTCAGTCCATACATATTTGGTTCATTAATTTAAAATTTATACAAGTCGGTACTTAAATAAAAAAAAAATTTTGATTGAAATTAAAAAACAAATTTCACCACGAAGCGAATTTGAAGCCACGATCCCAACATTTCATAAAATACGAAACATACAAAAAGTAAAACACGTAACTTATTCATCTTCAAATTTTTAAAATTTGACAACAACAACAAAAATTTATCAGTCATTTGTTTTTGTTTACTTTTCTGTATGTGTATATTAGAATCAAAGCATAATCTGCGTAATACCAAATGTAACGGTACGAAATGATTTTGTATTAATATGGAATATATGTATATATACTCGTATGTATATATTATAGATAATAAGTAAGATAATAATCTTATATGAATAATAAAGTGCGTTTTTTTTTTGGTATATATGGAAATGTAAACAAAAAATATTTAAGTGAGTAGTTTTTATTAATGACATTAATATTTCTATTAAGATTTTCAACGATGTTAATGTTATATTATTGTGAGCATATGTTTTTATATATGTATGCAAAAATATTATAAAAGACCATAAACAAAGAACCAGGTATTTACAAACATACATATATATGTACAATGTGCAAATATGTATTCATATACTTAAAGATACCTAATAAATATAAAACAATTTTGTTAGATAACGATTTTATCAAGTAGGTACTTATAATGCTTTTTAATGATATTTCTGTCTTCTGTTATAAAAAATTTTTATTAACCAAAAATTGATGGTAGATCTTTTGCATTTAAAAGTGTTTTAATATAAAAGCAAATTGCTGGATTAAGACTATTTGAAAGAAGAACTGTCTCCCATTTCAGCAATTTACTGTTATATTAAAACACTTTTAAATGCAAAAGATCTACCAATAATTTTTGGTTAATGAAAATTTTCAACATTCTAAGCTTAAAAGTTTTCAAACATTAAAAGAACTGTTTCTTCTTATACCAGCAACTTACTTTTATATTAACGCAGTAATAAATTCGAAAGATCTACCTTCAATTTATTTTCTAAATTTTAAGGGGCTAGTACTACTTTAATAAAAGGATATATTGAAAAAAATAATTTTTTTTTTTAAATTTTTTTTATCCTCAAGGGATCAGTTAACATCCACAACTATAATACCAGAAACAAGTCAAATTTTTATCTCACTCTGCTTAGAGCAAATAATAAAAAAAAAAACTGTCTGTATAATTGTTTAAAAGTGTTCAATGTCCTACCTAATGATTTGAGACTTAATATCAATATTAGTTCGTTTAAAAATAAAATCAGAGGATATATTTTATCTTGAATTAATTTTAAGTTTTAATATTTTTTTTTTTAATTTTTAGTATAATTTTATTATTTTTAATATCATTTCAATATATGAATTTACATTTATTTTTAATGCAAATACCATTATAAGTACAGACGTAGTAATAAAAGAAATATAAAAATATCACGTGTAGAAAAAAAAAAGAAAATAAATTCTTTTCTTTTTTATATTGGAATTGGATCTTCATTGTTAAAATTAATTGAAGAAAAGAAAAAAAAAAGTAAAAATCAGCAATATTAATAGTTGTTCCAGCAACTATTGATTGCCATAAATGCAGAGTGAAACTTCGAGGAGAAACTGGGGTGAAATGTGCTGGAGTATGTAGTAAAATTTACCACTGCAGTACAGCAATAATTAATAATCCTGAATCGAAGTAGTTGTTGCATGAGTGTAAAATTTTATTGATTTAATTATTCTATAGCCTTTGCGGATGACATAATTATTTACTCTGCCAGAAATAGCGTGGATCAAACTCAACAATCCGTTCAGAAAATGTTCAACATTATTATAGATTTCTGTAAAATATGGTTACTAAAAATTAATTTTAGCAAGTGCGAAATATTTTTATTCATATATTTAGAAATACTTATTGTAACCTTAATTACAATTATAAGAAAAACTGGAAAAAGTTCATTATAAAGGCCCCCAACAGAATCGAGATAGCTACCAAAAAAACGGTGAAGTACCTAGGAGTTTACCTACATAGAAATCTGAACTATATACACCAAGTAAAAAGTGTAACAGATAAAGGCATCAAAGCATTTTATGCATGTAAAAATCTTTTTTATAATAAGGCGCTCATCAATAAAGTTAAAATCATTGCATACCTTACATTGATCAGACCACTTCTATCATATGGTATACCAGTATGGTATAATATAAGCGGCAGTCTCATGGAAAAAATCAGAAAATTTGAAAGAAAGTGCATAAGAGTATGCAAAAGTAAATCACACAAACCAGAATCTGAATACAAATGTTTTTATTCAAATAAATATTTGTACAAAGAAGCAAACATAAGTAGAATCGATAATTTTATGATAAAATTAATTCGAAATCATTATGTTAGAGCAACAAATACTCCAGAAAATGGTCTTATATCTCATATATATTACCACAATGAGGAGTACATTAAAAAAACTCTGCTCTCTGGTTTTATAGCACCAGAGCATTTTATTTATCTAGATAAAAATGGTTATACTTAAGACCTGAATCATGTCCCTATACTATATCACTATAGTAGACGGGCTACATGTAAAACTATTGAATATGATCCTGGTAACATTAATAGGGATCTCCTTAAGTATGACATGAGTATTCCTCATCAGGATACATTAATTAGGCAAAACTGTTGGTGGTTAGGTACATCATGAAATATATAGAAACATATTTTTTAGTATGTATACTAGTGTAAGGTAGGCTAAGTTTTTAAATTAGGTTAAGATAGTTTAGGTTTTTTAGAAAAATTAAAAGAAAAAACATTGTTTTTTACAACATTTTTTACAATGAAATTTGGAAGATATGAAATTATATAAATATATGTATATTAAAAATTAGAGTAAGCTAAATTAATATTGACATAACTTAACATAAAAAAATAATTATATTTTTAGATGTTAAAAAAAATAAAATACAGACAAGAAACATTTTTGTAAACTTTTTTAGGTTAAGGTAAATTTGAGAAATTGGAATAAATAAAGTTTAATTAAAAACGAGGAAGAGTGTAGTAGAGTAGACTGTGTCAACTCTGGGATACCCGTATGACCGTTATATAAACATTATATCATTATTATTACAAACATTAATTACTTTTGGCAAAATTTCAAACATACCAGCTTTATTAGGTGAAATATAATGCTTAAAAGAAGGAGTTGTATGGCAGCTACTCGAACTCACTGCAACAGACCAACCAAATTTTGCAGAAACTTGGCCATAAAACTAAACTACTTTTGCCAAAATTTCAGACACGTAGCTGTAATAGGTACAGAGAAATACTCATATAAAAAAAGAAGTTGTATGACAGCCACCCGAACCTATGGACCAAAATGGCTGAATTTAAATAGCGATGACGGCTATTGCAAAAAAACGAATTTGCAAAAATTTCAAGATCCTAGCTCCTTTAGTTTTTGAGTTATCGTGCGGACGGACGGACAGACGGACGGACGGACGGACGGACAGACGGACGGACATACATCGCTAAATCGATTTTTTTTTCGATTCTGATCCGATCCATACACTTGAGTCTATATCTATCCCCCCTCCTTCTCTGCGTTACAAACGTAATGGCAAATTTATTATACCCTTTGACTATATGGTCATACGGGTATAAAAAAAAAAAAAAGTAAAATTTTATTGAATTGAATAAAAAGTTTTAAATATGTAGCCAGACCCGACTTTTATGCTTAGGAATGATAATATTTGGACTTATTAATGATCGACGAAAAGAAAGTTTGTCTAATAAGTAGGTAGGAGTCATCTTTAAATTGATTTTTATCATATAAAATATGTAGCTGTAATTTAAGAAGCTCTCAAGTGACGTTCCAAAAATAACGTTTGACACGTCCCTGACATGATCGAATTTCCTCCTATTCGTGACAAACCTAGTGCATGCGTTAAACAATAACTGTAAATTGTAAAATGCACACAGGCTGATACCAAAGTAAACAACATCGCAACAAGTAAAATTAGGTATTATAAGCGCTTTCAAAATCCTCTTTTTGAGTCATTCATTGAGATAATAAGAGTATATTCAGAGCTTGCGTTATATACTTTCATCGAAATATGATTAATGTACTCGTTCCGAGTTTTCAGTGTTTTATATAAAGACCTTGATATTTTGCTGACCGAACATAGTTAGTGGGTGGTTTATTAATTGATATGTTGTGCAAATATGAGATATCAATGTTGTGAGAGTAGATAACCATGGTATTAGTCTTGAATGCAGTTTTAGTTCATTCAAGTTCGACCAGAAAAAAGTAGCACCAAGATCATCATGAATATAGGCAATGCAGCTATAAAGCTTATCAAAGGGTTCACTTGAGTAAAGTTGAGTGTCACCAGCATATAATCTGCATACAAATTTGGATAAGCACAGTCACAAAACCATATGAAACACCACATGGTATATCTTAATATTTAGATGAAACTCAATCAAGTTGAAGTAGTGCTAGTGCATTCTTTTTGTCAATCTCAGTATGGATGTTGTCCGAAATTTAAAGCAGCGCAGATAAAGTGCTGTGTAGCTTTCTGTATCTTGATTGAAATTTATGTAGAAGGTTATTTGAATTAACTTAGTTGCTTATTTGATTATGCAATATGTATTCAAAAACCTTCGATAAACTATATAAAATACTGATGGGTCTAAAGTCATCCAGTGTGGGTTGGTTTTTCTTTGGGATAGGGATAATTTTAGCACATTTTTACCTTAAAGGAAATTGACCGGTGGTTAAAATGCAGTTCAAAATATGAGTAATGTATTTATTTAATTTAATATGTAATACAGGATGAATTACTTCATCAGTTCGAACATGTTTGAAAGCAAACATAGTTCTTAAAACGTCCGATGTAGTAGTGTCGAGAATATCATTTAAAGTTGACGGCGGTATAACAAATGTTTTGTCTAAAGCAGCAGTTAAGATTACTAAACAAAATTCCAATACACCGACTATATTTTATTCAGACGTTGGCCGTTAATTTTAATTAATTTTTTTTTTTTGTTTTAAGCGCTAACTTTTCAACTGTTGGGCTAATAAGCCTGTCTATACCATAGGTACATGTTGGAACAGGGGGTCATTTATATTCGTGTTATAAGAATTGGTCTTATGAATTCCACATACAATTTAAACATTATAACATGTAAAAACGTGTTAGATTTTCAATATTTACAATTCTATTTTTGTTTATATAGTAATATTTTGTACTTGAATTAGATGGTATTCTATATCTGCGAGTTATATTATTCAATTAAATTATTTGTTTATATTTTGCATTTGTTTTAAATTGTTATATTAATGTATTTTTATTAAAGATATATAATTATTAATTCTTGATTATGTCATTAATTTGAACCCAATGGCGAATGGTAGCTGAGTCGAGTTGGAAACCAGAAAAGTTTTTTCACTTTAACTAGAATTCGAACGCTGTTCTTTCCGCATGTAAGGTCGGCACTTAACCACTGTGCCACCCAGCCGTTGTATTATTGACAAAATTTCAGACATCCAGTTTTATAAGGTATAGAAGAATGGTTATATAAAAGAAAAAGTTGTATGGCAGGTACTCGAAAAAACGATGTCGATGGATTATCTTTTTAGCACATAATTTAGAACATTAATTTTCAATAACTCAAAATAATTTACATTTTTATTATATGTACTAATTTAACAGATTCAAAAATTTAATTTATACAATTGAGATACTATGACAAATATAAAAATTATGAGATACTATGACAAATAATTTAAGTATCACCCACATTTAGTTGATTATACATAATATATGTACCATAATTATTATGATTGTAATATTTTTAATAAAACCGATATTTATGGTATAAATTGAAATCAATGTAATAACAAAATCAATTTATATCTTAAATATTCATTCAATAAAATATTTCAATAAGATATATAAAGCAGTTCATATAAATATTTAAGTTTTGCCAAAAGGTTTTGAAATGTTTTTGAAATATAAAAACGTACCTTTATATTTTTATCTTAATGAAATTTTCCGAAAATAATTCAATTAAATATCTGATATAGTGAAAATTAAAAAGAAGTTAAAACTTAGTCGTTTATTAAAAAATTTTTTAATACTTTATTAATAAAATATAATATATAATATGTTTTGTATTAAAAGTAATAAGAAAACAAATAAAACAGAACACTCTACCTGAACCGCCACTCAAATTAAACCCCAATGTTAAGAACGTTTTTCGTCCTTTACGTTTCCCGTTTTCCAAAACTCTAGTATCAAATTTAAAGTTTTTATCCAATTTTGAAGATATGCTTGTCTTGTGAGACCTTAGGAGGTGCGTGGTAGATATCCGATCCACCGCTCCAATTGATTCAACTTTTCAACATGAGGAAAATAAGAAAAAAATGATTGTACAAAATTTCTATATTTACTTTAAGTAACTATCTTTATTAATTTCGAAGACAAGCTTTTAAACCTTGAGAGGTCATAGCGAGGTATCTGAACCACCACTCCAATTGAGTCCAAAGTACGGGGACACAAAGAAAATAAAAGAGAATCTTATATTATATTTGTAGCTTCCCTATTTATTCTAAGTTACTATCTTGTTGTGTATATGGTACTCGAACCACTAACCTAGTTGGTCCCGAGTTTCAAAGACACATAGGAAATAAGATGAAACACCCATGTACCAAATTTGAAGATTCTGTCTTCTTTTATTTCGAAACTATACTAGTTGACCTGCATTCGATCAAAAGCTTCTACAATTCGCACCTATTGTCGGATCTCGACCATAAGTAATCCCCGCCGTACTTTCATTACAAGTAACCTAGAGTTTAAATTGCATAAAGATAGCGTCATTAGTTTCTGAGTTGTCGCGTTTTTGGGAAGAATATATGTTCGTTAGCCCTTGAACAGATCAAAAGTTTCATATGTACTTGTCCATATTTAGGTGGGTATGCAGGTGCAAGGTTTAAAAAAAAGATTAGTTGAATAATTTATCTCTTGAAACAACAGATATGGAAATATATAAAATCATCACGCAGTTAAGAAATAGTTCTGAGGGAGCTGATATATTACAGCTTAATAACACCTACAATTGTATGCTTGACAAATAGACATCCAAATACTCGTATATCTCCTGAGTTTCTTAAATCAAGTATTGTAGTACCTATATTGCTCTCTCAAGTTGTATTCGAAAAGTATTTGTAAAGGTAATAAATTCTGGAATACAAAAGTTCGTACAAAAAGTAGTAGGACTTGATACAAATCAGTTTGGTTTTCAAAAGAAAATTAGAAAGATTAAACCCTGATTGAAATTACCTATACAAAGACAACTCTTTTATTCTATAATGTGTAAAAAATCATTTGTATTATGTTGTAACTACTAAACTCAGGTCCTTGGAAAGAGAGGATCTGTAATTCAAAGAAGTACTAACTACTTCCCAAAATTGGAAGTAATTTGTTTCCAAACATTTTTTTTGACCATTTGTAGGACCGACATGTGTTACCAAACACCAAGCCTGCTATCAGACTCAACTCCATTTTCAAAATTTGGAGTCAACCGGTCAAACCGTTTTTAATTTAAAGTCAACAAAAAATTCTTTGAGACTTTCTCTTTGGCCAAAGCAGTTCTGCGTAAAATTGGATCTGGTTAATAGACTTAACTCCATTCTCAAAACGGAACACGTATACAAAATTTGAAGAAAATCGGTCAAACCGTTTCTAATTAAAATAAGAGTAAAGTTACTAAAAAACCTATAAAAAGCTGTTGTGCCTCAATGGGTTAACGGAGATCAACAAAATTTTTATTTTTAGGTTTTGTTTTTAGACAAAGAATATTTCGCAAAATTAGACAATGTTTCCTTCCAAAATTTTTTTTGACTAACAATCGGGCTGGCATGGGTTAACAAATGCTAAATCAATTGGTTTTCATTTTAGAACAAAAAAGTTTTAATACTTGCACCACATCCAACTTGGCGGTCCGTTAGGTCAAAATTTTTAGTCCACGATTTCTTTCCGTACCCAAAAACCGCTATATATAACTTTTCATGAGAATCGGCTGAGCAGTTTAGGAGCCTATTCGCTACATACAAACAAACTTTCGCTTTTATATATATAGGTTAAAAAAATTTATTAATGTAGTGTAGATAATAATGTTTGATATTTCAATAAACCTCCCAACTTCTTATTTAAATAAAATATAGTCAACGAATCAGTACTTATCCCTCACAAACGATATCAGAAAAATAACAATGTATAATTTTTCAAAAATTTTTAAAAAAAAGTTCTTTATGTTCTTTACTACTACGACTG
Organism: Dolichopus griseipennis; assembly: GCA_963082915.1. Lineage (NCBI taxonomy): Eukaryota > Metazoa > Arthropoda > Insecta > Diptera > Dolichopodidae > Dolichopus > Dolichopus griseipennis. The sequence continues at coordinate 270,224,089 of OY720441.1, forward strand.
ATATACACAAAAAACGGTTTGTTATGTAGGTATTTATTATGCTGAGTTGTACATATATTTTCTTCAGTTTAACTTAAAGCTGTTAGAAAAATTTAAATTTTATTTTTTAGCATATTGAAAATTTGATTATGAAATAAGCCTTTTTTAAAACAATTTTTTTTAATTAAATTAATATAAGATACCTATGTAAATATTTATTGAATATTTGAATACGAAATATTGAATTTGACCTAAAAATTTGAAGTATAGATTTTCATTTTTACACTTCTCTTTTATTATAAGATCGAATCTTTTACTTTAAAATGTAAGTAGGTACATATTTATGTACTATGTAATTACACATGCTTATTTCTTTCGTAGAGACAAGTGACAACATATATGTATATAAAGCTTTTCGAAGCAATAATATTGTAGAATGAGTAAAAAAGGAAAGTCAAATATTAGTAATATTTTCAAATTAGATATTTTATAATGCGAAATATGTTTATACTATAATTTAAATGAGTAAAATTGTTTTCATTTGTAATAAGATAATTAAAAAACGTTCTAGCATTTTGACCAGAAATAAGTAAGAATTGATTCAATATTTTTTAAAGTTTAATACAATACCTAAGGCTAAAAAACTTTTTGAATTAAATTAACTTTTACTAATATAATTAAATTTCTTTAAAATGGAAGTTGTATAATAATCGAACAAGACGCTTTTTATGATCACTTTATTTAAAATTTCACAGCTACAGTTTACGCTTTTTATATTTTTAAAATAAATGTTTAAAAAAATTTTAATTTAAAAAAACCAAAACAAAACTTAAATTTTTTATTTGTTTTATTATATCAAAAGTGAAATTTAAAAAAAAAAAAGTACGATTGTATTAAAAATACACGCTTCCGAACTGTCTTCAACAAATTTCCAACATATACTACCTACTTTTATAAATGCTAAAACAAAGTAACCATCACATAAGCTGGTACTTTAAAATACTAAAACATATTACACAGTATTTTTCTGGATATTTTCATTTGACTTTATATTGATAAATAAATAAGAATATGCATATATATACAATCTTATATTATATATATAAAAATTATTTTCATCTGTTTCAAAAGATATAGAGATAAGAGAGATCGTTTGTTTTTATAGATACATAAATAAGTATTTTAAGTTTTTTAACAGCTGTTTAAATGTTAGCATATATATGGCAAGTGAACTTTACAGCTGCAAAAAGAAACTTGTAACCACGTAAATGAAAACATAAAAAGGGTATTCTTCTGATTTTCAATTACTTAACTAGCGGGGGTCGGAGGCGGCAGTTCGCAATATAAAAAAGTTATTTCTTAACCAATTTTATTACATTATTATTTACAAATGTAAACTTACTTATTTGGTTGAAATAAATAGGTTTATCAAATTCACACACCATTCTCTAGATTTTGTATTGGATGCGAAATCTATATACACCAAATTGGCCTGTACGCATTGTCGTGTAATTAACTGTTTGATCATTGCTAAAGTTATATATCAATCTATCTCTAAAACTATAGGGCCAGATACGATTACAGTTTCCCATCTCAACCTTTAAATTAAGGTATTACGGTATTACTTACGGTATTACTCAAAATAAAAATTCGGGCTTATGAAATTATAGACATATAACGTAATATGTATATAGAAGGTATCAATTTGATAATTTTTCTATTTCTATATAACAGGGTGGAAAGATTGGGATGAAATTCCATTAGAAATAAAAGAATTTTTTATTTTGGTTTTTTATAGCGTAAAGGCGCAAAACTTGTTCAGTAAATTATGATGCATTTTTGTATATAAAGTTTTTTTGGTACGCGGAGTGTAACAGACTTAAAATTGAAACAGTTTTCACACTTCTTTGTAAAATAAAATTGGTGTGATCGATTACTTGCAAATTTTATATACCTGTTGTTGTTAGGCAATGCAGTTCACTCTTTTAATAGACTTGAAATTTGTTAACCGATTTTGGAATGATGATGAGATGAATATAAAAAAATTTAGAAAATCCACAACAATTTTTAAAACAATTTCGTGGATTTCTGTTAATTTATTGCGGCACAATTTACAAATTGTACTTTTGCTTTAAATTAAAACCCTTTGAGAGGCATATAAACGTTCAACCGGGTATTATCTAACCCGTCAAACAAAGTCTGTCTGTGCCTTCAAAATGACTACATGCAACTTTGTACGTAAAATTCCTATTGGGCATATTATGAGCATGAATGCGCAAAAATTTATTCGACGCAAATAAAAGCAAATTTTAAGTAAAAAGTTACTACCTAAAAATATTTTAATGACTGAATTGTTTTAAATATGTTTTAATTTAATATACAATAAAAGTAGCTTTTAAATGTGTTCATGCAAAGCTGCACCATAATTGCCTCCTGGACATAATAAAAACATTATTGTCTTTTACCTTATCAAACTAAACAAACAAACATTTAGAAAAAAAATTTTGTAATCAATTACGTAATAATTAATAATTCCTTTACTTAATTAAATATTTTATTATCTCTGAATTTATATTACTACCTATATTTTGTTAATGTGAAGTAAAACAGAGACAGCTTTAAAATAGTTGCATAAAAATTTTCATATAATGCATATTGTAGGCATAAAGTAGGCATTTAAGTCTTCATACTTAATAAAGTCAAACAAAAAGAAAAGAAGTAAAAAACATCATTACTTATTACTTTTTAAATCTTTTTTAATAACAAAAATCTTTTAATAAAATAAAATTTAATATGTCATTAATTTGAAATACAATAAATGTAGCTTTAAAACAGTTTGATGCAAATCTACACCATAACTGTCTCTTCGGCATAATATGACAATATAAACGTTATTGTCTTTTAACTTATTCAAAATAACAAAACTTTATTAAAGCAATTTGTAATCAATTACTTAATAATTAATAAATGCTTTACTTAATTAAATATTTTATTTAACTCTGAACTTATAATATACTGCCTATATTTTGTTAATGTGAAGCAAAACAGAGGCAGAGGCATTTAAAATATGCATTTATGAATATGAAAGAAGTAATTTTCATATAAATGCATATCGCACGCATAAAGTAGGCATTTAAGTCTTTACACTTAATAAAGTCAAACAAAAAGAATAGAAGTAAAATCTATTAATAAGACAAACAATCAGTTATATACAAAACAATTTCAATTATTCAGTTTGCTAAATGCTACTGGTTGCTAAGGTATACGAAAATAAGAGGATAATGTGAAGCGATATTTGTGATGTGAGTTTTGACGATTAATGGTTTGGTTGGTACTGGTTGCTAAGATATACGATTTATATCTTAGCAACAATAAATAAAAATATTAAAAATTCCTAATATAATTAACAAAACTTTTTTTTTTTTAATTTCATTAAAAAAACAATTAAAACGTATCACAAACTGTATATTTGCCAAATAAAATTCATTAAAAAATAAAAATATTAGGAATTAACAAAAAAATATTTTAAAAATAAAATTCATTAAAAAAAAAAAAAACCTATTATTTTATATTATTTATGCCATTTATTTTTTAAGCAGTGCCAATAATAATCAACCATCAATAATGACATCGAATTTAATTTGGTATATTCCATATTCTAGTTTGTGTCTTCCTTCTGTCGGACATCCATGCCCACAATTTGCATGGTTAATGTATTTAATCTGTGCCTTGAAAATGAACGAATAATGCCTGAAAATTTTGCCCGTTAAATGTTTTTTTTTCATACATTACTGTCTAAAATTGGCATGTTTAATGTGTTAACCTCATGCCTTTGGAATGTATGAGTTATGTCTGAATTTTGTGCCTGTTTATTATCTTTTTTTGTCTTGCATAATTGTCTACAACGTGCATGGTTTACGTATTAAACCTATGCCTTAAATATGTGTGATTTGTGCCTCAAAATTTGACCTTTTAAGTGTTAGTTTTTTGTCATGCAATACTGTCTACAATTGGCATGCTTAATGTATTAAACTTACGCCTTTAGAATATCTAAATTATGTCTCATATTTTGTGCCTTTTTTTGTCTACAACGTGCATGTTTTACGTATTAAATTTATGCCTAAAAATTTGCCCTGTTAAGTGCCGGTTTTTGTCGAGCATTACTGCCTTCAATTTGCAGTGTTAATATATTGGGCAGGATGGTCTTGGCATTTCATTCAAAGTGTCGGACATTCTGTCCCCAGTTACCGAACATCGGTCGCTTGCGTTTAAATACATTTTATGGGCATTTCACATGCAAAATTTTTCAAATTGTTTGACGGGCAATTTACATGTAAGTATTATTATACCCGTATGACTATAGGCCAAAAGGGTATACTAAATTTGCTATTACGTTTGTGACGCAGAGAAAAAGGGGAGTAAAGGTATGGATGTACTGGAAGAGGTTTAAAGAGCTGCTTTTCAACTTATATTTTGTTTTGTACTTAATTAAAAGTTCTACTATACTCCTCGTTTTATTATGATTTTATGAAAGAAATGGGTGTTGAAAAGGGCTTTAAAATATTCTATACATATTTAAGCATAAAATATACGAAATTGAAGTTTTTGATTTTTAGATTTTATAAGAAAAACGAGGAACAGTGTAGTAGAGTAGACTGTGTCAACTCTGGGATACCCGTATGACCGTAACATATACATTATAACATGCGGTTCATTACTTTTACATACAGCTTTATTAAGGGTAGTGGAAAACTCATATAAAAGAAGGAGTTGTATGGCAGCTACTCGAACCCTCTAAAGTAGAGCAATCAAATTTTGCAGTAACTTTGGCCATTGCACTAAACTATTTTTGACACAAATTTCGTCAAAACAAAAAAGGTTTGCAGTTACCTAAATAAAAAAATGGATTTAATTTTTTATTTACATTGAGTTATAAAATTAGTTTCTAAATCTGCTCCTTGAACTAATTGTCTTTTATATCATTAATTCTTTTTTTTTTATTATTTATATTAACTAAATTTTATATTTTATCAATTAAAATATATGTATATATTTAATATAATACAAATATATTTGTTAATTTTTTGTTTTTTTAGTATTTAGTTTGAAAGATAAAAAATAACAAATAGAAATAAATCCTAATATGGTAATCTTATATTGATTTTAATCAAATTCCAATACCAGAAATATTTTATATTTTGTCCGGTCTCAAATTTTTTTTATTTAAGATAAAAAAAGAAAAACAACAAAAAAATAAAAGAAAAACAAAAACATTTTGTTGTTTGTATTGGTAAGTGCATCGAGTGTTACTAGTAAAATTTGATGACAACGAAACCGGTTTTGGTGAATACAGAATTTTCACCGATTACGTCAAAATACCTTAATCGGCAACCCATCGAAATTTGGCTTGGGTGATTCATATTACTCTTTGTTAACAATGAAATTAAATTTGAAATTACTCATTATAATTTATCAAGTGCTGATATTATAAAGGTTGTATGTGTTATTGATAAAATAAATATTGCATTCTAGGAATTTATAGACTACATGTATGCAGTATTAATTTTTTTTCCTAGTGAATTTTCAAATTTTATATCTAAAATAAAGGATAGAAATTGTATTATTTTAAGCGATTTTAATGCAGTCATACTAAAAGGTTCAAAAGAAATAAACGATTTTATACTGCTAATGTCTTCGTTTGGTTTCGCTTATCTCATAAATACGCCTACTCGCTTTACGGAAAATAGTACTACGTGTATTGACCATATACTTGTTAGAACACATATCAATTCTACACAATTATTAGAACCTTTTGTACTGAATTTAAAGTTATCAGATCATTGTATGACTGGATTAATGTTCAAAAATGTGTTACCGTTAGAAAAAGCTAAATGTATTAGCAAAAACTTTGATAGGATTAATTTTGATATGTTAAATGAAAATTTAATTACTGAATCTTGGCCCTCAGTAATTTCAGCTGTAATCCATCGGAGGCTTTTGATAATTTCCTTTCTATTTTGCTACATCATATTAATTTACGCTCTTGTACTTCAACTTCTTTTTATAACAAATACAAGAAGGTAAAACCATTGATCACTAATAGCTTAGTCAAAAAAAATAGTAAAAGAAATAAAAAATATCCTAATAATGTACGTCTATGCAAATATTACAATAAATTATGTAGTGAAATTAGGAAAGACATTTTAATTTGTAAGAAAAAGTATTATCTAGCAAAATTTGATAGTTTTAAAGAAAGTTCAAAAATAGAGTGGAATTTAATAAATAACCTTTTAAACAAAAAGAAATCTGATAAAAGTATAACATCTAAATATAATAAAAGACAAACTGCTGCTACTGTTGCATTATGTTAATATTAACAGTTATTCACATATATAACATACTTCTAATTACAAATACTTACATACGAAAGAGAAAGAAAAAATGAAACTGATAAAATGTAAATTATAAACAGAAAGAAAAAAAAAATCAAAACGTATAAGATATTTGTAAAAAGGTAGATACAGAAAATTATAATAACATTGGTTTATCAATTAAATTTAATTCATTCGAGTGAACACTATGTTGAATATAAAAATAAAAACGTACAAAACTATTTTTTACATTTCAGTATGTATACTACTATTTTATTATCACTTACAGAACTAAAACAAACTATTCCAATGTTAACTTAATGTTCTTTAGGTAACGAATTTCCTTTTATTAATTCTGTAGCGCAATAGCAGGAGAAAAAAGAATATATATAAAAAAAGAAATTAAAATTATACCTGTCGTCCGACAGGCTTTTTTACTAGTTGAATATAAATGATAAAATAATAACTTAGCCAAAAATTATTGCTGATTACTTTAACAATTTTTTTATTAATAGATCAGAACAGTTTTTTAATTTATATTCAGTTTCATTTATATCAGATGGTACTTTAATAGATGAGCCATCTTCCACCAATAGTTTCCTTTTTGAACGTATTATTAGTAATGAAATCTTTATTGAAATTTCTTAATGGAAAAACTCAATGTCCAAATATGGTGATAGTGTATCTAGTAAGATTTTTAAAAAAATATATTACCAATTGTGGACATCTTATCATATATTTTTAATTTAAGCATTTATGAAGGAGTATTCCCTGATAAGTTAAGAACAGCTATAGAGATTCCATTTTTTAAAAAAGGTAGCCCAATCGATAATAATAATTATAGATATATCTCCCTTTTATCCTGTTTTTCCAAAGTGTTTGGCAAAGTAATTAAATATAGGATTGTTAAATTTGTAACCAAAAAATTTTTTTTAATACTAATCAATTCGTATTTGAAAAGAGTAAGTCCACAGAAGAGGCTAGGATCAAATTTTGTGAAGAAATTGTGGAAGGATTAAATTCTAGTAAAATTTATACAGTTTTATTCATTGACCTTACTAAAGGTTTTGATTTGGTTGATCACGAGATACTTTTCCGAGGCTTTATTTTATCATGGCTCAAATCATATCTTATTAATAGGAAACAAATAGTACGAATAGAGGACACACATAGTACTTTTGGTAACAGGTCCTTGGACCTATCCCTTTTCTTATATATGTAAATTCTTTATTTTATGCCTTTTAAAGGCCTTGCCACCGCTTTTGCTGATGATACAGCTTTGACTTATTAATGTGAAAATAATTTTGATTTGGTTGCTTTTTTTAATCATAATTTAAATATTTTAAGACACTAATTTGCTAAACACAAGCTGGTAATTAGTTCTAAAACTAAATTCATGTCGTTTAGCACTCGAAATCAAAGACTTTATTTTAAATCAAACCTTTGACTTTCAATTTACCTATCATTCTTCAAACTGTTACAGATTTATTTTAAATAATAATTTTATAACTTCTAACCTAAACGGTAGTAATTACTGCGATAATAGCTGCTTCGTAAATGAAAGTGTTGAGTCTTTTAAATATTTGGGTCTCATTTTCGACTCTAAAGTACCTTGGGCTGAACATTCTGAGCATCTTAAAAAATACTTTAATAAGATGAAAAGGCAACTTTACTATGTTAGAAAATACAGTACTTGTAAAATCACTGTATTACGCAATTTTTCACTCCAAATTGCAGTATGGTATAGTTTGTTGGGACGGTGCTTATTTTAATAAGATACACCCTCTTTTGAGTTCTCAAAAACATGCAATTCGTATTATATGGAAAAAAAATTTCGTTTATCTTGTTTTCCGATTAAAAATCCTTCCGGTTAGAAGCTTATTTCTTTTCTATACTTTAAAATTATTTTTCCTAAAATCTGGTTATCTAAATATGAGATATTTTTAATCAAAAGTTCTTTAATATTCCCAGGTTTTCTAAAATGTTCACTTGTTATTTTTACAATATAATCGCACATAGAATTTATAATAAACTAGTTGGGCCGCTGTACAATTGCACAGGTTTTTTTATGCATTTTTGCTAAAGTATTTTATCTGTTCTAGTATTAGATACCTAATACTGTCATTTTGAAGTACTTTGTAAAACAGAATTAACTTAGAAAGTTTTTTGATACTGCGACAAATTATGCTAAAAAAATAAAAATTCTTGTTTTTAAAAATTTATTTTTGAACGCGTTACCAATTTGATTAGTGAGAAACTAAAAACTTAATCTTTTTATTACTTTAAATTTTTCAAAAATACAATTTTAACAAAAATAAAAAAAACTTCAATTCATTTTATTTTTTTTTTTATATTTGTCTCTATTTTCTATTTCAAATACATATCTGTTGCTGTTCTATCAATACAATTCATGATCGAATAACATTGTATGAAAATGAATTGTGATGTGAAATAGCTAAGTCTCGCTAACATATTTGTGTATTAGTAGTTTGATTGGTTATCGCATTTAAAAAATAAAACATTGCAATTAAGATTTTGTACTTAAAAAAAATTAATATATGTATATCAAATTCCAAATATTTCAATTTATGACTCACATTTTTGTAATATTTGGAATAAACACCGAAAAACACCACACCCCTGATAAAATGTCTTGCTTAAGTTTTATTTTTTTTTGCATATTACCTACTCTGATAATATATTTGTTTTGTACTTACACTTACTTTGATGTAAAAAATCTTCGAAAAAATTTAAGCAATAACCGCGTTCAAAATTAAGTAGAGCTACACTGAATCGCAACGGTGTAGCATTTAGCGCTAAATTGCTGTATTGAACAATTTGCAACAAAGTTAAATGACATTTGATTTTGAGTGACTTTTGGTATATTTTTATTATATTTAAATTATGGATACAATGGAAAATTTTATTTTTATAATTAAAATTTTTAAAATTAATCAATTGCGAATGATATTTTTAATCTTATATGTTTTATTTTTTAATCAATTTATATTTTTAATTTTATAAGAAATGCTTTATTTTCAAAAATTATCAGAAAATCGTGTAAACAAACCATTTTTACATTAAAATGTAAACCCTTAAAAGTCAATTGAAAATCGCTACTCAATTCAATTCGTTCAGTAGAAAATTTTATCGTACGTTGCATTTTCCTTGTAGCGCTAGATGTTAATATATTTTTCGGTATAAGACAAAAATACAATTTTATTTAAATTTACTCACATTTGGTTCGATTTCAGTCTTAAATAAAATTGTGCCTTTGTTTTACATAAAAAAAAAATGTTGATTGCCCCTTATTAGTCTTGCACACATATTGCAAACATATCATAGAATTGATTTTTAATTTTATAAAATGTCAAAATTCGGAACTGCTTTTTTGTATTTCAAAACATCTAAAAAATCAAAGCAATTGTTGACTTTCTTTCATTTAAAAAATAGAAAAAAAAATTAATTTTAATTCGCAATTCTCAAGTTTATGTACATAGAGCAGTTCCAAAATTTGACGGCTTATAAAATGAATAAAAAATTATATGATGATATGTTTTTATTGTGTAAGAATAAAATCATACCAAGTAAATTTAAATAAAATTATACTTTTGTCTTACACAAAAATAGACGTTGGCAGCCCGTGGGACTATTCTTTACTAAACTCATAATCCAAATAAAACGTATTGGTTCTCTTCATATGTTTGCCATTATTTCTTAAAAAGTCGGTTTGTATTTTGTTATGAATGTGTAGGTATGTAAACTTTTTGTATTTTAAAACAAATGATTGCCGAATGATCTTAGATTAACTAGAATTTATTCTCAATTTTCATATAAACTCAAAGCCTGGTTGCTATCATTCAATTTTCAGTATATTGAAAATATGTTGAATATAATGAGATGAGTTATTAAGTTCTGTAAGTTGAATAATTTTATTGTTAATTGTTAAATATAATTGAAATTTTATTTCTTTTTTCTTACATTACTTTTGAATTAGTTTTTGTATTATTATGAGTTACTAAGGATTTTTATGTTTAATTGTAATTTTACTTTTAATAAGTTTACTTACTAAAAGCTAACTTTTTGATTGATTATTTAATACTACTCTTTTAGAAGATTTTTTTTCATTTAAATTTTTTATTTATTTAGTTTTTCAAAAATTTTGTTATTAACCCCACAAAGTAGTGAATTGTATAAACTGAATTTAATTAAAAAAAATTAGTTTGCAAGCTGAAAATCATTCGATACTTTCGATATTTTTTCTTTAATTAAATATTAATTGCAATAGATTATAAGTAATTTTTTTTTCACTAGTTATTTAGTATAATTTTTTATTGTTATTATTTAATTTATTATTAAACTCTTTCAATGTATTCGATGTCGAGCTGAAACGGTTTGACCGATTGAATTAAAATTTCGCACTAATGTTCCTCTTAGCAATAAATTTTATAAAGCTGGTTGGAATGAATTAATTCATTCTAACCTGGCGATCTTCCAAAAAATATTGTATTTCCGATTTGTGTCCAATTTTACAGGTTGATTTTTCCGTCCAAGAGAGAAGATGAAAAAAATATTAAATAAGTTCGTTTAACGCGTTTGCCAAGAAGATGCCATGAAGTTTTCTAAAAATTTTATTTGCTTAAACAGTTAAATAAATATTATTGAAAATTTGGCACCAGCAAAATTGATTTTAATTATTGAAGTCCACTGGGGTAATTTGGTTATGACCTGTTTATGCGTTTTGCACAAAAATTCAATGAAATTTTCGAATTTTTGGTATTGGCACAAGTTAACCTTTATTCCAAAAGCTTACTTTCTTAATAAAATTAATTTTTTTGCTCTCCTCAAATAGACTCAAAAAAAGCTAAAGTTAAATGAGATACTCTGGTTGCGATATAATAACCCGTTTGGACACGATACCTAATGACTTTTTCTAAAGTTTTATAACAATATTTTAAAACTCTAAAAACTTTAAATGCACACTTCTAAGATTAATAATAATAAAAATAAAGCTAATAAAGAACCCAAATAAAAATAACCTTAAATTTAATCTTTGAGAGCCCGGGTGGACATAGGCTATGTCACATTTTTATAAGTCAACACGTTGCGGCTTCAGAATCGTTTTAAGCTTTTTCGTTTTTATGATGTCGAGTTAAAATGGTTTGACCGATTGCCTTGAAATTATGCAGAAATACTCCTCTTAGAAACCGGAACTAGTTGCATAAATTTGGATGGAATAAATTAACCCATTTCGTCCTTGCAGGCTTCCAAAAAATTTTGTGTTTCCGATTTATCTTCAATTTTACAGGGTGGTTTTGCAGTCGAAAAGAGAGGCTGACACAAATTTTTGTTGAGTTCGGTTAACCCCTTAAGACATGAGGACGCAATGAAGCTTTTACATATTTTAAATGTCGATGTTGATGTATTAATGCAAGTTTACCTTTATTTCAAAACCTCACTTAATTAATAAGACTAATTTTTTTGCTCTCCTCAAATAGTGCAATTTCCTTCCTACATTTTCCTTCTCTACATTTTTTCGTAAGTATTTGTTTTTTATCTACTTTGCAGTTGTTGTTCTTTAAAAATAGATTTCAGTGTAAAATTTAAGTTTTTCGTTAAATATGTATACGTATTCTAATTCAATTACAAAATGAAAAAAATTCTAATTATTAAATTTTGTGATAATATGCTAATCAAAGCATAATATATTTAATAATCCAAATTTTTCAAAATTGCAATTATTTTAAATGGTTAGTCTATATACCTAATAGAAAAGCTTCTGGAATCCGAACTCATTGACCATACCTGACCAGAACCAATTCCCATGGTACTTTCATTACTAGTAACCTACAGTTAAAATTTCATCAAGACAGCTCCATTATTTTTTGATATATCGTGCCTACGGACGGACGAACGGACATGGCTACATCGACTCAGGAGGTCACGCTGATCACAAATATATATACTTTTCCATATCTAGCTCGCTTCCTTTAGGTGGCTACAAACACCATACCAAAGTTAATATACCCCTTTACCTATTCTATAGGTGTAGGGTATAAAAACGAGGAATAGCTCAGTAGAACTTCCAGGTAACTACAAAAAATAATATAAGTTGAAAAGCTGATTTTTAAACCTTTTATAAACCATCGCCTATATTTTATTTAAACGTTGGCAATTCAAGTAAACTACTATTGATATAATAGTATAATGACATAATGGCAAATGTAGTAAACCCTTTTGACCTATAGTCAAAATATATAAAAAAGAAGCTAGGATCTTGAAATTTTCGTAAATTCGTTTTTTTGCAATAGCCGTCATCGCTATTTTAATCCAGCTATTTTGGTCCACGGATTCGGGTAGCTGCCATATAACTACATTTTTTATATGAGTATTTCTCTGTACCTATTACAGCTACGTGTCTGAAATTTTGGCAAAAGTAGTTTAGTGTAATGGCCAAAGTTACCGCAAAATTTGGTTGGTCTAAGTACTGCAAAGGGTTCGAGTAGCTGCCATACAACTTCTTCTTTTATATGGGCATTACACTACACCTAATAAAGCTGGTATGTTTAAAATTTTCCCAAAAGTAATTAATGTTTATAATAATAATGATATAATTTTTATATAACGGTCATACGGGTATCCCAGAGTTGACACAGTCTACTCCACTACACTCTTCCTCGTTTTAAAACGATTTTTGTTAGGATTACTCTATCAATTTTTCAACAAATTTATCAAATTTCACTTGAAACTTTTCATAATTATTAAATAATAAAAAAAAAAATTTAATTCAATTAACATTATTCACCGGAAACCCACCATCCTCAACTCTATCTTCAAGGAGCATCATGTATAGAAAAAGAAGAGATAATCGCTAAAATTATTTTGCAATCTATTTTTTAAAGTTTTTGTTCGCAATCGGGTAAAAGAATTCGACAAAACATTTGACAAAGAAGTTTTACCTACTTTCAAAAATTGGACGTTATTTACTTAGAAAATTTTTTTTTTTTGAAAAATCGTAGGAATGATATGTTTATACATGTACGCATACAAAATTTAAATTCAATTTGTCAAACCGTTTCTGTTTAAGAATAAAGTAACAAAAAAATCTGTGAAAAGCTGCTATGCAGTAATGGGTTAACGGAACTCTACAAACCTGTTTTTGAGACTTTAACCAAGCAATATTTCGCAAAATTGGACTTATTATCTTTCCAAAATTTTTTTTTTGTCAATTGTCGGCTGCAAGGGTTAACAAATTCTAAGTCTGTTAAAAGAGTGAACTTAATCGGTTAAACCATTTCTAATTTATCAAAATATCGAAAAAAAAGGTCGAAAATTGCTTTTTTTACAATTTGCATGCTTTTGGGCAACGCCAGGTAAATCTGCTAGTCTAATATATAAATAAGAAAATTCGTTTGTTTATTTTTTGTTTGTTTGTCACAGGATTCATGTGAAAACCACTGGTCCGATTGTCACAAAATTTTAGAGCAATAATTCTGGGAGCACGTGGGGTGACATAGGCTATGTCACATTTTATAAGTCAACAGGTTGCGGCTGCAGAGCCTTTTTAAACTTTTTCGTTTTTTTGATGTTGAGTCGAAACGGTTTGACCGATTGAATCGAAATTTTGCAGTTTTCCTCTTAGCAACCGGAATTATTTTTATAAAGTTGGTTGGAATGAATTAACCCTTTTCGATAACCCGGCGGACTTCCAAAAAAATTTTGTATTTCCGATTTGTGTCCAATTTTATAGGTTGATTTTTTGCCAAAAGAGAAGCTGGAAAAAATTTTAGTTAAGTTCGTTTAACGCGTTTACCACGACGACGCCATGAAGTTTTCTATAAATGTTAGTTGCTTAAACGTTTAATTGAATTTTATTGAAAATTGTGCACCAGCAAAATTGATTTTAATTATTGAAGTCCACCGGGGTAATTTGGTTATGACCTGTTTATGCGTTTTGCACAAAAATTCAATGAAATTTTCGAATTTGTGGTATTGGAACAAGTTAACTTCTATTCCAAAAGCTCACTTAATTAATAAAACTATTTTTTTTGCTCTCCTCAAATTGTGCAAAAGCTAAATGAGATAATATTAATAATAATAAAAATAAAACTAATAAAGAATCCGAATAATAATATCCTTAAATTTAAATAACATAAAATTTTCCTTCGCTACATTTAGTAAGTCTTTATTTTTTGTCTATTTTACATTTGTTGTTCTTTAAAAATAGATTTCACTGTCAAAATGAAGTTTTCTTTTTTAATCTAATCTATTATATAAAGAAGAAAATTAGTTTTTTTTTGTTTATTTGGAATTGAAGTCCAAATTGAAGTTTAAATGGAATTGAAGTCCAAAATGTTTTGTTTATCATTTTCTTTGAGCTACATTTCAGTCATACATATTACATCGATATTTGTGTCAAGTGGTTTAAGCATAACACCAAATTCAATAATTTTGTTCTTTAAACTTCTTGTATTTAAGTATAATATATTTAAGTATAATATATTAAATGAATCTTCATTATGTCTATTTATGTTTTTATTTATATTTTCTAGTGTAGCATATATTTTGTGGCTTGGGTTAAACGATGACAAGAAACTAATATCAGTTTGTCAGCTCATTTATAGTTTCAAAGTTTTTTACACTTATTATTTTCCCAGTTTTTGACTTTGAAATTAAAATTTTGCTATTTGGTATAATAAATTTGCCATCATGTTTGTGAGTATTTAAACTTTTTTGTTCTAAAATGAAAACGGTTTGACCAATTGACTTCAAATTTTGTATACGTTTGAGAATTGAGTTGACACTATTAACAGTTTTGGAATTTGTTAACCCATGTCAGGTTGACGATTGAAATACTGCTTTGGCTGAAAAGAAAGCCTGAAAAATATTTTTGTTAAGTTCGATTAACCCATTGAGGTGCAACAGCTTTTTATAGGTTTTTTCATAACTTTACTCTTAATTAGAAACGGTTTGATCGATTTTCTTCAAATTTTGTATACGTGTTCCGTTTTGAGAATAGACTTAAGTCTATTAACCAGGTCCAATTTTGCGCAGTACTGCTTTGGCCAAAAGAAAATGTCTCAAAGAATTTTTTGTTGACTTTAAATTAGAACCGGTTTGACCAGTTGACTCCAAATTTTGTATGCAAGGAGCACCTTGAAAATGGAGTTGTGTCTGATAGCAGGCTAGGTGTTTGGTAACACATGTCGGTCCAACAAATGGTCAAAAAAAATTTTTGGAAATAAATTACGTCCAATTTTGGAAAGTAGTTAGTACTTCTTTGATTACAGGAACTTTAAAAAATTACTAGAATAATTCTAGCAAAAACGTTTAAAACATTTTAAAATTAACATTTACACCATGTGTAATTTTTATGTTAACTTTTGCAATGACATCAACTTAACCTAAACCTCCATTGAGAGGCGCAGCAACGCACACCGAGTATTAACTAGTTCATAATAAAGCTGAATGTTTGAAATTTTGTCAATATTAATAAACCGGAAAATATAAATTTTACATTACAGTCATACGGGTATCCCAGAGTTTACACAGTCTACTCTACCTCACAGTGTTTAAGAAATTATTTTTGCGTTTTTCTTGTTTATATTTAAGTAGTAGGTTATCTTTTTCACTTTTTTCATAAATTCAATGAATTTTTGGTGGAATTGCAGTTCTAGTTTCTTCTTGTTCTTCATAATTAATGCGACAAGTCTATTTGATTGAATGGTAATCAATGTTTAGTTCAATTATGTTGGAAATTTTAATAGCGATATCCATTAAATTTTAATGGATTCCAGAAACTGGCACTGTTATATTTGTTGTGATATTGGTTATACTTTTTTTGGAAACATTATAATTATGTGTACTAGAGAGAATCAATTCCGTCCATTTGTTTATTCTCCGACTGGGAAAATCTTGCAATTTCTATTAAGACTGAGTGAAATCTTTCCACTTGACGGTTACATTTACTATGAAGTGGAGGAAATCTATGATGTAATATGCCTAGATTGGTCAACAAAGTTAGTATAGTTTGTGGACAAAAGATTTGTTCATTATCAGTTACGATCGTTTTAGGACTTAATTAAGATATTAATTTTAAAAGTGTTGGCTTAATGTCAATTATTGATTTTGATTTAATTGGCTTAACAATAGCCAATTGTAAGCGGGAACGTGCAAATTGTAAAAAAGAAAGTTTCAGCCAATTTTTTGAAGTACTTCTTTGGTTAAAAAGAAAGCCTCAAAAAAATATTTTTGGAGTTCCGTTAACACATTGTGGCCCAACAGCTTTTTATAGATTTTTTCGTTGCTTTTCTATAAATTAGAAATGATTTAACCGATTGACCAGAAATTTTGTATATGTGTTCCGCTTTGAGAATGGAGTTCACTCTATTGAGAATTAGAATTTATTAACCCACCCGACGATTGTTAAAAAAAAATTTGTTAATAAATTACGTCCAATTTTTTAAATTAGGTAAGACTTCTTTGAATTAGGGGAATGTTTAAAAAAGGTTTTGTCGAGTTTTTTTAACCGATTCCGAAACAAAAACTTTAAAAAACATTTTTTAAAATTTTTTTTCAACCAAATTTATACAATTAACTCCGGTTGCTAAGGGGACATTTGTACAATATTTCAAGTTAATCAGTCAAACTGTTTTGACTCGACATCAAAAAAACGAAAAAGCTTAAAACGGCTCTGGAGCCGCAAGCTGTTAACTGTCAAAAATTTTACATAGTCTATGTCACCCCTGGGCTCTCAGAATTATTCCTTTAAAATTTTGTTATTATCGGACCAGTGGTTTTCACGTGAATCATGGACAAACAAACAAACAAATATTCTTCTTTATATATCAGATTATTTAATTACTTGCAGATTTACCCGGCGTTGCCCGGAAGGTTGCAAATTGTAAAAAAGCAGGTTAAAGCCAATTTTTTGAAATACTACTTTGCTTATAAATGGAACCACAAAAAACTAATTGTGGAGTTCCGTTAACCCATTTTATAGGTTTTTACGTTGCTTTGCTATATATTAGAAATGATTTAACCGATTCACTTCAAATTTGTATATGTGTTCCTCTTTGAAAATGAAATTCACTTTACTAACAGACTTGGGATTTGTCAACTCCTGCCGACCCGAAGATTGTTCAAAAAAAAATTTGTAAGTAAATTACGTAAAATTTTTGAAAGTAGGTGCAAATTCTTTAAATTAGGGAATGCTTAAAAAAATGTTTTGTCGAGTTCTTTTAACCGATTCCGAAACAAAAACTTTAAAAAACAGTTTGCAAAACAGTTTGAACGATTATCTCTAATTTTTCTATACATGGTGCTTCTTGACGATAGAATTGAGGATGGCAGGTTTCCGGCGAATAATGTTAACTGAATTAAAAAGATTATATGTCGTTTGCCTATAGGTCACAAGGGTAAACTAAATTTGCAATTATGTCATTATACTATGTCAATTGAACTCCGCCAAAGCCGGTCCCAAGCCCGGTTGAGAAAGGAGGAGGGATGATTAGTTGCAACCTGAATGGCCAACAACATCGACGTCTCAGGAAGTAAGAAATTCTGGAGTGCAGTCAAACTCGTAACATAGTTAGGAGAACTTTGGCGCACCACACGAAACTCTGAAGCAACTAATCCAGTGGCGACGGTAGAACAATTCCGTCACTTAAAAAATGGGAACCTACCGACACCCGCGCAGCCCGTAAACGGAGGTTGATTTCAGGCTAATAACCTGACCGTAAAACAATATTATTAGAAAAACTAGATAAAAGAACAGAAGGAATTTACGGTAACGAACACGGCAAACGAAAAAAGGACAACGATCTTAGAATTTGATCTTGGAATCTACAACCACTATCTGCTCCAGGTGCATCTTATGAGCTGATAAACACCCTCAGCCAATATAGAGCAGATATAACCGCAATTCAAGAATTGAACTGGACAGGATCTGGAATGAAAGAATACCACTGAAAAGAATGGTGTATATACTACAGCGGCCAACAGAAAACACGAAGACTCGGATGCGGCTTTGTGGTAGGACCAAAATTAAAGAGTAAAGTTATAGGCTGCAACCCTGTCAACGAGCGCCTATGTACCATCCGACTGCTGGCAAAGTTTTTCAACATAAGTATTATCTGTTGTCACGCTCCTACCACGGAGGATGATGATACCGCAAAAGAAATGTTCTATGACACCTTGGACAAAGTTTACGACAAATGCCCTCAGCATTAGGTCAAAATTATCATTGGAGATTTTAACGCTCAAATTGGTAAAGCGGATATATATGGGAAAACGATTGGAAATCACAGCGCTCATAACACGACAAATGAGAATGGGTTACGTCTAGCAAATTGGTGTGCAATGAAAAATTAAGTAGTTAGTAGCACCAAATTCCCACACCGCGATATTCATAAGTTCACATGGCGCCATCCTGATCATAGAACATTTACTCAAATTGATCATGTCGTGATTGATAATCGTCACGCTACAAATTTTATGGATGTATGTACTCGCAGAGGAGCTAATATGGACTCGGACCATTTTTTAGTTATGGCGAAAGTTCGAGCACGAATCTCCATGCAGAAAAAGCAATATACAAGGCCAACACGGAAAATAAGCGTTGAAGCGCTGAAATCGCATGATACTGCCACAGTATTCGCAAACACCATTTCACGTAAGCTACAAGAACATCCTGTAAACGAGTCAGCATCAGCTGATGAACAATGGCAACAATGCGCGGGTATCTTAAAATGTACCGCTTTAAAAATTCTGGGATACTCTAAATATAACCGCAAAATACCATGGTTTGACAATGAATGTGTTGAAAAAGTTAAAAAAAACAGCTCCGCATATCGAAATTGGCTGAAAAAGAAAACACGAACCGCTTACGAAGAATATAAGCAGATAAGGCGAGAAAAAGTTAAGCTGAAGAAGCAGAAACGAAGAACTTATGAAAACAATCAGGCAAAACTATTAGAAGAACTCAAAGGAAAGAATGAGATCCAAAAATTCTTAATGAGGGTAAAATCTCAAACTCAAGGTTTTAAGTGCCTGCAAGGATAAACAGGGAAATCTTATCACACACCAAGATGGTATTCTTCAAAGATGGTCAGAGTACTTTTCGGAAATGCTGGCTGGAGACTCCTCAACTCACAATCCACTGAATCCACCATCACCTACTCCCCATAATATACCACTCAATCATCAAGACGAGCCACCACCGACTTTGGAAGAAGTACAAAACTCGATAAAACGCCAATAAAACAACAAAGCACCTGGCACAGATACATTACCCGCACAGCTTTTTAAATATGGCGGTAGCGAACTGAGTGTGCACATGCACCAAATAATAGTGAAAATTTGGGTTGATGAAAGTATGCCCACCGAGTGGAACGCTAGCATTATATGTCCCATTTTTAAAAAAGGAGATCGCCAAGAATGCAGTAATTATCGAGGTATCAGTCTTCTGAATGTGGCTTATTAAATTCTGTCTAGTATCATATGTGACAGATTGAAACCATTTATAGAACAAAATATTGGCAACTACCAGTGTGGTTTCAGATCTGGAAAGTCAACTGCGGAATAAATCTTCACATTGCGCCAGATTATGGAAAAGTGTCACGAGTTCAACATAGCAACTCATCATATATTCATAGATTTTAAAGCGGCATATGATACGATCGGAAGGAACGAGCTTCTGCAGGCCATGACTGAGCTAAATTTTCCGCCAAAACTCGTCAATTTATGTAGAATAACCTTGGCCTGTACATTGTGTGCTGTTAAAATAGATAATCGTACCTCCAGCAGCTTCCTTCCAAACTCACAAAGGCTGTAGACAAGGCGACGCAAATTCCTGTAATTTATTTAATATTGCATTGGAAAAATTGCTGGTATTGAAACTAGTGGAACAATCTTTTTCAAAACAGCCCAAACTCTTGCGTATGCTGACGATATAGATCTAATCGGCAAACAAAAAGAGTCGAAATAACAAGCCTTCATAACACTGGAAGAGAGCGCTAAGAAAATAGGGTTGCGGATCAACGAATCCAAAACCAAATATATGGTGACAACAAAAAATAACGCTCTAGCCCACTGAGTTGGTCAAAATATAACTTTTGGTGATTACAACTTTGAGGTGGTGAAAAATTTTACATACCTTGGTTGTATGATAACAGATGATGGCGATAACACCAGCCAAGAAATCAAACGTAGGATTCTTCTAGCGAACAGATTTTATTTTGGGTTAACCAAACAAATGAAATCCAAATATATCAGCTATAAAACGAAGATAACGCTGTACAACACCCTCATTGTTCCAGTATTGCTTTATGGCTCAGAGTCATGGACAATGTCGAAAAACGATGAAAATTTGTTAGATGCATTTGAGAGGAAAATCCTACGAAAGATCTTTGGTCCTGTAAATATAAATGGGTATTGGAGACATAGATATAACCAAGACCTGTATGCACTCTATGACAATATAAACCTAGTCAGGAGAGTAAAAATACAAAGACTGCGTTGGCTAGGACATGTTGTAAGAAAGGAAGAAAATTGTCCGATGAGAACGGTTTTTGAATCCAACCCATATGGTGTGGTGTACAGAGGCAGACCAAAACTAAGATGGAAAAAAGGAGTAGAATAGGACTATCGAAATTTGGGTTTACCGGGCTTATGGAGAACAGCTGCCCAGGATAGAGACCAATGGAGAAATTATCTGAAGTCGGCCGGGGACTCTAGAGTCTCGTAGAGCCATTTATATATATATATATACTATGTCAATTGCACTTTTCTTAAATTGCCAACGTTTGAATATGTAATGTTTTCAAAAATTCATTTATAAAATAAAAACTCCTTAGTTCTTTTTTTGTTAATTTATTAATATATTTTGTTAAAAACTTTTAATTTTATCTGATGGTTTTTTACAATTTGACTCAACCATCTGAGTCTTAAAAAAATAATGCTGCTGTCTTTTACCAAAGAAAGACTTTTATAAATTTTCTTACTTACAATAATACAAATACAATAATACAAATACAATTTAGTTTGTTACAAAGCAATATTACAAATTAGTTACAATACAATATTGTTCTATCCAAAAATAGACCAATATGTCAAGAATCATGCTGGCAATGCAAACCAGCATGTATTTACAAAATATTTTAGTTCAATATTGAAATATGAGAAATTAGTTCTACTTTCTTTGTTTAAATTTATTCTTTATCTTTATTTTAATTCTTATTAATATTTTAAGTATATCCATATGTAAACCATATGTTACATTATACTTTAACCTACTTTATTTATAGCTAAAAAGAAATTGAAAATAATATAGTTCTAATTTTAATTATTATACAATATTTTAGTTTATTTAGTATTTACTTATGCATGTTTTGGAGTGGCATATTACACCTTCCCCCATGGAAAAAAAAATTATCAGAAATTGTGATAATTTTTAGTTCAATGTTACTAGTAATTATTTTTTTTTTTTTTTTTTTTTTTTTGTTTTGTAATTTGAGACATTTTGTATTTTGCTTTACATTTAAGTGATTTATTATTTAATATATAAAAATTATTTTTGTAATTTGAACATAGTTGTCTTATTTTTTTTTTTTTTTAAAGTAATTATTATCTAATATAAAAAAAAATTATTATTATGTGTTTATTTTTTTTTTTTTTAACTTAAAGTATCGTTATCCAATATAATTATATATGCCATAGAAAAAAAAAAATTATTATATTA
Source organism: Dolichopus griseipennis (assembly GCA_963082915.1). NCBI lineage: Eukaryota > Metazoa > Arthropoda > Insecta > Diptera > Dolichopodidae > Dolichopus > Dolichopus griseipennis. The sequence goes on from OY720441.1 coordinate 270,246,178, forward strand.
TATGTAAACAAACTTATTGTTATGTATATGATTGTAAAAAATTATGATTAAGTTTAATTTGTTAAAAAAAGAATATTTTATTTATATATATTTATTCAATAAACATTTTTAACAGATTATTATGAACTAGTTTTGTCTTCCTACCTATTTTAATAGTAGTATTTTCTGGGGAATTTATTTCTACAACTTCGTAAGGCCCTAGATAACATAAGGTTAATTTTTTATTTTTCCGTACTTTATCGAGTAGCCAAACTTTATCTCCCACAATAATATCTAGTAATCTAGTATTCTTATCGTAGATTCTTTGTTTATTTCTTTGGATTTAATTAAATTATTTCTAGCTTCATTATAACTATTTTGAAGGCGTGATTTTAAGTTGAGAACGTAATCGTCAATATTATACAAAGGTTCAATAGTTTTAGAGATAGTTGATGGTAATTCAGGTTTTATACCAAATAATATTTCATACGGTGTAAATTTTGTTGAAGTACTAGGAGTTGTATTATGTGCAAAAATAGCAAAGTCTAACCACGTATCCCAATTATCAGGATCTTTATTTGAATAACAACGCAAATAATTTCCCAAAGAACGATGTGCTCTTTCTAGGGAACCATTGGATTCTGGATGATAACTGGTTGTGTTTATCTTTTTGATTTTTAATAATGAACAAGTCCTCTTAAACACTTCACTCATAAAATTAGTACCTTGATCAGTTAGAACTATTTTTGGAGTACCAAAAATGCAAATGATCTTCCGTACAAAAACATCGGCTACCGTGACAGCTTCTTGATTAGGAATAGGAATAGCTAACATAAATTTAGTGAGTAAATCTTGAAACGTTAGTATATACATATTACCCGATTCAGAAGTAGATAATGGTCCTACTATATCCAAAGCAATTTTTTCGAAAGGTTTATTAGGAGTATCAGTTATTTTCATAGGCATTTTAGTTTTAAAGCTTAATTTATTTTTTTGACATATTTCGCAAGAAGATACATATTTAATTATAGTTTGCTTCATATTTTTAAAGTAAAACTTTTGTTTAAGTTTTTGCAGTGTACGATTTACACCTTGATGTCCCCCAACTGGACTATTATGATATTCTTCTAGAATTGTTTTGATTTCTGTAGGATCGGTAAGTGTAGTAATTTTGTTTTCTAGTATATTATTCTCTGATTGCATATTTTGATTTGTAATATGTTTATTATCTTGGTCAGAATAGTTGTTTTCAGAATTATTATGGGTTTTGTCTTGTAATTCGTTCTTTTGTTTTGTAATTCGTTCTTTTGTCTTGTAATTCGTCCTTGTGCTCCTGTAATAACGTTAATATTGGATATTTTTAATCTAGATAAAGCGTCTGCATTCGTATTCAAGTGACCCGATTTGTGGATAACACAATAATCGTATTCTTCTAATTTAATACGCCAGCGCATAATTCTAGAAGTTGGATTATTAATGTTAAAAATCCAAACAAGGGGTTTGTGATCGGTAACAACCGTAAATTTTCTACCATAAAGGTATGGTCGAAAATAAGATGTTGCCCAAACGACTGCTAACGCTTCTTTTTCAATAGTGGAGTAATTACGTTCGGCTTTGTTTAGTGTTCTACTAACATAAGCGATTGGTAGATCCATTACTTTACCTTGTTCTAAGGTTTGTTGCGATAAAACAGCACCTAAAGCTGTGTCGCTCGCATCAGTTGTGAGATAAAATTCTTTCGCGAAATCAGGATATTGTAATACTGGGTATTCAGTTATAGCTTTTTTCAAGATTTTAAAAGATTCATCGCAAAATTCATCCCAAACAAATTTAGCATCTTTTTTTAATAATTTATTCATTGGTTGCGCTATAGCTGAGAACTTTGGTATGAATTTACGATAATATCCTATCAATCCTAGAAAAGATTTAATAGCTTTTTGGTTTTGTGGTGGATCTATATTTAAAATTGTATTTATTTTGTTTTTATCGGGTTTAATGCCCTTTTCTGTTATAACATGACCAAGATATAACACTTCTTTATGTAGAAATTTGCATTTATTAGGTTGTAATTTTAAATTATATTCTTTTAATGCTTCAAAAACTTGAATTAATTTTTGATTATGGTCAACGAGATTTTTACCATAGATAACTATATCATCTAGGTACACGAAACAACGGATGCCTTGGAGGCCGGTAAGAACTATATTCATAAGCCTTTGAAAAGTGGGAGGTGCATTTCGCAACCCAAAAGGCATACGTGTAAATTCAAAATGACCATACGGTGTACTAAAAGCTGTTTTTTCACGATCTTTTTCTGCAACACCGATTTGGTGGAACCCGTTTGCTAAATCTAAAGTGGAAAAATATTTGGATTCTCCCAGATGTCCAAGAATATCTTCAATATTTGGCAGGGGATATGAATCACTTATGGTGATTTCATTTAATTTCCGATAATCAACCACGACACGCCATTTTTTGTTTCCGTTAGCATCTGGTTTTTTAGGAACGACTAATAATGGACTGTTCCAAGAGCTTTTACTATGTTGGACTATCCCTTACGTTAACATTTCGTCAACTTGTCTTTTTATTTCGGATTTATGAATTTCTGGCAGTCTATAAGGTCTAACATTAACGGGTGGTTTATCAGATTGTATGTTTATTTCGTGTTTAATTGTATCTGTACAGGTCAACTTATCACCTTCTAAGTAAAACAATTGATTATAATCTCTACATATGTTTATGATGGAAGTTTTTTCTTCCGAATTAAGATGAGACAGATCTAATTGTTCATTTAAGTTTTTTAAACGATTTTCTATTAAATTACTAATTTCAGCTTGTGCTAAAGTATAAATATTAAAATTTTCGATAGGAGAAAAATTTATTTTTAATTCTTCATTGCGTAATTCATATGGCTTTGCATTTACGTTTATTATACTAAGATATATGTAACCCTTTTCTGGTTTTACGATAGTATTGGTTATAAATATCCCTTTTTCATTTAATTTATTAGGATTTAACATTGTAATTGATTCTTCCTGAATTGTTACAGGACCGTATTTAATTAATTTTTCTGTGCGTGGTGGTATTACCACAACTTTATTTTCTGTTTGAAATTTGATTGGAACCTTTAAATCATTAAAATTAAAAATTACTTGATCATTACCATAGTCGATAACTGCTTTAGTTTTATTCAAAAAGTCTTCGCCAATTATACCATCTTGTGCGATTGGAAAATTAGCGGAAACTACATGAAAAAGTATAGCATATCTTTTCAATTTATGACCAGGAACCTCAATAAATAATGTAGTAGTTCCAATTATATTAATAGGTCCGGGTGAAATACCTTTCAATTCAATGGACATGAGATCAACATATGTGTTGTCATGCAAAGCATTTACTTTAATAATGCTTATATTTGCACCAGAATCTATCAACAAATTAGTAAATTGATTTTCCGCACCCTGCATTTCTAGCGACAGGATACTGGAAAAAGTACGATTTTCTAATTGATTTAACATTATTGTTTCTGTTAAATTTTTGATTTGAAATTTCTCTTGATATAGGATTTAGTTTTGAATTTAGATTTAGATTTTGATTTTGAATTTGATTTCGAATTCGATTAAGATTTGGATTTTGAATTTGATTTTGATTTTGAATTCGATTTTGATTTTGAATTCGATTTTGATTTTGATTTTGATTTTGAATTCGATTTTGAATTTGATTTTGATTTTGATTTTGAATTTGATTTTGATTTTGAATTTGATTTTGATTTTGATTTTGAACTCGATTTTGATTTTGATTTTGATTTTGAATTCGATTTTGATTTTGATTTTGATTTTGAATTCGATTTTGATTTTGATTTCGATTTTGAATTTGATTTTGATTTTGATTTTTATTAAATTTGGGATTTGGCATTATGTTTGATTTAGAATTGGAGCTCTATATTTTAATTGGCTCGCCTGTGTCCTGAGGCCCGAGGGATCAGGCTGCTGGTAGTTTTCCTCATTTGTATGAGTTTGGGAATGATTAATATTTTTCTTTTTATTTTTATTAAATGCTAGTTTCCTGCATTCTTCTAAAGTATGTCCAGGATTTTTACAATAACGACAAATTTTCTCTTGTGTTATTGTATTTACTTGTGGACTGGAATTGGAGTTTGTAAACCGCGGGTTATTAAATTTTGCGGAATTATTTAAGTTAGTTCTGAAATTTTGATTAAAATTTTGACGTACAACCGACCGTCGGCAATCTCTAGTGTAATGTGTATTTGTTTTACACAAATTACAATAGGGCATTTTGTTGTGATTATAATTATTATTATTATAATAATTTTTATTTTGGTTGCTACCTTTATAATTGGTAGCTAAATTTAATTTCTCTTCATTGATAGCTAAATTTATAGATTCGCTCAATGAGGGCAATCTGGCTGTGCGAACAATTATTCTTAGTGGATCTGATAATCCATTTATAAAATTGTTCATTACTAGAATTTCATTTAATTCGTGTATCGCTAGCACACCGTCTTGGGTCATGGAATCTTTAACACTTGCAATATTCAATTCGTCAAGAAGCCTTTCAGTTCTTTCCGAATAGTGTGTTACCGATTCCCTAGGACCTTGACTCAAAGAAAATATTTCTACTTGAATTATCTGGGTGGATCTCGCTTTGGAGAATTTCTCTGTAAGAGAAGTTTTGAGATCTTCCCAGTTATCACTTTTTTGATATCGTAATGTGGCGTTATATGCCCGCCCGGAAATTTTAGCAGTAATGACTTCTAAAAAGTCTGTTAAGTTGTCGTCCTTTATTGCTTTGTTGTGTTGTATTTCAGCGAGTTGCAGAAACCTATGTAATTCGTTAGAATCTCCGCTAAACACGGGAATCATTTTGTTTGCTCTGTCAATGTCGAAATGAGTCATTTTGTTTAAATTATTGTCTTCTGATTTCTTAGTCAATACTTCAGATTCTATCCCTACAAGATCTGTAGTCACTTTAATTAAGGACGATGGCTTTGGTGGAGAGCGAGAAATAGGCATAGGGACTGGTTTTGGAATTTTCCTCGTTCTTAAACTGAGGTTCATACAAAACCAAAAAATATAATTTTAGCAAATATAATTTCTCTAATATATTAATTTGGTAATATGATAGAAGAATAAATATTTTCTTCTTTTTTTTTTTTATTTTTTTTTTTTTTTTAATTTTGATTTAGAATTTTAATCTTAACTTCTTTTTTTTTTTTTTTGAAAAAATTTAAAAATATTCTCTTTTTTTTTTTTATGTTGATAATTAATTTTTATAAATAAATTTTAATAGCAAAAGTAAAAAAAAATTTTTTTTTTTTTGTTTTTTATTATATGAATAGAGAAAAATTTATTAATGTTTAATTAGTAGCAAAATGTTGTAGGTATATAAAAAGTTTTTTTTTTTTTATAGCAAAAATTTTATATTTGGTGGCATATCATATTTTATATTTAATTTAATTTAATTTTAGTATATAATAAATATTTTTTGATGTAACATAATTTATTCTTACATATAAATTTTTTCTTTTTTTTTATTTTTAAAAAATTTTTTTTTTTATACAAATATTACATTTTGTAACATACTTATCAGTAAAAATCTTTTTTTTTTTTTTTTTATTTATATAATTTACCACTTACTTTTAAGCTGGATCTTGGAATTGTCTGGATGCCTTCTTGATGAGACAATGCTTTAATGTGTCATATACAATGACAACAGTGACCGCTATTAATACCTCCTTTAAAATCTCCTCTGTGCTGTTGTTCAAGTAAAAGCTTTGCGCTGCACCCATGGAATCGGATGGAAACGGCGCTCTTGGCCCCCGTTTCAAATAATTTTTTTTTTTTTCACAATTAGTTTGCTTAATTGAAACGGCGCTCTTGGCCCCCGTTTCAAATTTTCACAAGATATATATATTATATATATATATGCATATAAATATTTTTATATATTTTTTTTTTTTTAACGGCTCTTTTGGCCCCGCATGTCTTTAAAATTCACTTTTTTTTTTTTATAAACTTTAATAAAAAAAATTAATTGAAGTCTAGAATAATTAACACATTCCAGACCCCACACCTGACACCAATGTAATGTTTTCAAAAATTCATTTATAAAATAAAAACTCCTTAGTTCTTTTTTTGTTAATTTATTAATATATTTTGTTAAAAACTTTTAATTTTATCTGATGGTTTTTTACAATTTGACTCAACCATCTGAGTCTTAAAATAATAATGCTGCTGTCTTTTACCAAAGAAAAACTTTTATAAATTTTCTTACTTACAATAATACAAATACAATAATACAAATACAATTTAGTTTGTTACAAAACAATATTACAAATTAGTTACAATACAATATTGTTCTATCCAAAAATAGACCAATATGTCAAGAATCATGCTGGCAATGCAAACCAGCATATATTTACAAAATATTTTAGTTCAATATTGAAATATGAGAAATTAGTTCTACTTTCTTTGTTTAAATTTATTCTTTATCTTTATTTTAATTCTTATTAATATTTTAAGTATATCCATATGTAAACCATATGTTACATCATAATATTTAATCGGCTTATTTTTTCCCATACAAATATAAACATCCCTTTTTAGGACAAACTATTTGACCAATTTTAATGAAACAACAACCAAAAGAAAGGTTTTTTTTGTTTTCATAGGACAATGATATTTTTTTTTAGAATATTGCGCTTTTTCAGGTGAAAAACCGTCTTTAACTTAACGTTAATTTGAATTTAACGGTCACGCTGTTAAAAGTTAAGGCTTATGACTCTAATATTATGCGCCGACTTTCTGGTTAAAAGTAGATCATTTTCGGTTGTAACTCGCAGCTCAATCAAACATTATTGCGCCTATATATATTATATGCGCCGACTTATGCCTTTCTTTTTTTTGTTTAGTTCAAATGTTCAATGAACAAGGAGATTGAAATTTTTTTTAAATTTTTGTTTTGTTTTTGTTTTTTCTTTATCTTGAAAAGGGAACGAAAAAAATGAGTTCTTTTCGAAATGAAAGCAATGCATTTGGCTTATACAGTAGTTTTCATTTACAACGAACTGTTCAATTTTAATTATAATAAATGGAACACTTTTTGCCAATGAATTAAATTTTACCTAAAAATGTAAGTTGTTTCTTACATTCATATTTCTTTTATATACTCTTTATCCTAAATATTTACTTTTACATTTTTTTTTCAAATGCTTGATTACGGGATAGGCTACTCTAAAATAATGCTTGATCAATTTTCTATAATACCCTGTGATCTCCAAGAATTCTTTTATCTCTTTTGTATTGCTTGGTAATTTCATTAGTTTAATAGTTTCTATACTTTACTTTCATCAGGCTAAATTTCATTGTTGGTTACTTTGTGCCCCAAAAATTTTGTGGATTCATTAGCAAAGTGTCATTTGTTAACTTGTATTTTTAGATTAAATTCTTTTAATTTTTGAAAAATTTGACGAATTGTCACTAAATGTTCACTAAAACTTGTGGAAAATATAAAAATGTTGTCTAAATACACGACATAAGTTTTATTTATGTATTCTTTAAGGACATAATTAATTAATTTCTGAAAAGTAAACGAAGTATTAAGTCCGAACGGCATTCTTGTGAATTCATAATGACCATGAGTGGTCGAAAATGCTGTCTTCATTCCATCACGTGGATCGATCTGATGGAAGCCTTTTGCTAAATCCAACGTGATGAAGTAGTTTCATGTTCCCAACTTGTCGAATAAGTCTTCCATATTCGGAATTGGAAATTTGTCGTCTATCGTTTGACCAATTAGTTTTCGATAGTCGACAACTATACGCCATTTTTGATTTTCACTGTTATCTGTTTTCTTTGACACCACCCATATAAGAGAATTATTTGGGCTGTTGCTTACAATTATTTTTTGTTCCAGCATTTCCTAGATCTGTTTTTCCACTTCATCGTGGAAGATTTCGGAGTATCTATACAATTTATTATAAATGGGAATGTCATTCTTGGTTATTATTCTATGTTTAATTATATTCGTAGATGATAAATGATCACCATTTTTGTGAAATATTTCCTTATACGAATATAAAAGAGATTTTAATTGGGCCTTGTCTTTTTCCGATATTTGTTGTCGATTTATTTCCTTATTAAAAATTTCTAAAGATTTAACATTATAACATTGATTCGGCTAATTCTCCTCGTTTCTATTTAGAAATATTGGAATACTAGCTTTATTTGTAAATAATAATCTATTCTTATAACTAATAATAGCATTCAATTTTACCAACAAGTTATTTCCTAATATACCATCGTATTCATTGTGAAAGTGATATTCTAAAAGGATTCAATAATGGTTTGGTTCGTTAAATTCTTTAAATAATGGGACTTTGTATTGAGTATTTGTTTCAACGTTCCCGTTTAGTACCTGAAGCGTGTAAGAAGGACAAGTTATTTTCATTTTGGGTTACAAATGTAAGGATTTATTATGCTGAATTGAGCACTAGAATCTATAATAAATTTAAGTTTCCTTACGGGTTTAATTATTATTAGGTAGGGAGTTTTGTCCCTCTATACAAAAATTTTGTAATTCGGTATTTTCATTTGTAGCAATGTCCATGACATGATGTTGGTGGTTGTTATTATTATTTTACCGGTAGTTTTGACTATTATCGGACCGGTAGTTTTGACTACTATTGTAAATGTGTTGTCTACTTTGAGGATTTAGCATTGGATTTGATGGCAACTCCTTTGGATAGTATTGTTAGTAGCAATGTCCATAGGTTCTGCGTTTCTATGATTGTTATTATTGTTAAAATAACGATTATTATTGAACCGATAATTTTTACTATTATTATCGTGGGTATTATTATTATTAAAGCTAGTTCTATGATTGTTATTATAAGCAAAAGACCTACTGTTATTTTTAAATCTAGTATTTTTATTAGATTTATTATGAGTAAAATTAAAGTAACCATTTTCTTGAATTATTTTATGTGCTTTGATTAATGTTGCAGGGTTTCTACTAATGAGAATACTTTTGACCGGCTCTGGTATACCGTGTTTGTATGTAGAGCTATTCTCGAATTACTTGTGATTTCATTTGTATTACTTCCGACCTCTAAAAGATATGCGTTTTTTATTCTGCATAATAACGTATTTATTTTTTGAAAAAAATTATCAATAGTTGAATCACACCTACACGATTTTATTTTATCTATTAATGTTTCTTTAGAATCACTTTCACCATGGTTTCTGATAAGAGTGGCTTTCAGATCAATCCATGTTTCGGGTTCACCTTTAATAATTGACACCTTTAATAATTAAAGCTCTACGCGTATTACCTACTATTTTATCTTTAATAAACCCTAATAATAAACTTTTGTAATCATTTTCGAAGGTGTCAAGTATAGGAATTAAACATTCTATTCTTTTAATAAAATTTAACAATGAATTTTTATCACTATCGAATGTCGCTATGCAATTTAAGCTACTTGACGCTAGTTTAAATTTTTCTGATACACTTAAGTTTCCATAATTATATTTCAATGAGAAAAACAAAATTGTTTGTTTATTACTTTAAGCTAATATTTATATATATTTGTTTTTTAATTTAATAAAATTTATTTTAAATTAACAAAGATTAAAAAGAAATTTTTTTTTTTTTTGGTTTTAAATACTAAGCTAATTTTAATTTACTAGTATCGCCCTGTGCTCGAAATTCGAGCTATTTTTTCTTTTAACATATAAAATTCGTTTTGTGTAAATTACATTAGACTACATAATATAATAAAAATTATGCCAACAGTGTTGTCAACAATTCTTGCGCTTAAAATTTGCTTAAAAAAAATTTATAATTTTTTAATTATTAAAACGTTTTTAAGTACCGATTTTTGATACCTATGTTGTACGTATTCTGTATCCTAATTAAAAAACTCTATGAATACATAATATGTACAACAAAATTTAACATATCATAATTCATAAGTTTTGTATTTAGTATTATATTATATTGAAGCAACTCCGCCTGGTTGCATTACAACCTGCCGGTCCCAAGCCCGGGTAAAGGAGGAGGGTTTGAAGTAAAGGTTCTAGACCTAGACCGATCCTCAGTAAAAGATAAACCCAGTGCCTGGGGGTATAACTGGGCCACCCTCTCTATAGGGGTATAATACTTAGAGCTGGTCCTCCTGGTAGGGGGTTGAGCGTAAGGCTTACAATCTTACCTCGGAAAACAGAGTTGTATCGGGACCCCAGAAAACGCCTCGGATAATGCTGAATAAACGGAAAACGACCCTAGCTAAGAAAAAGGACAACGATTTGACGCTACGAATAGGAACGTGGAATGTGTTAAGCTTGTACAAAAGTGGGGCTTTAAAAAATTTAACTCAAGTATTACAGAAGTATAGAATGCAGATTACTGCCGTGCAAGAAACAAGATGGTTAGATGAAAGTATTTTCACTTCTGGTAATCATGTTGTATACTCCAGTGGTAATAAAAATAAAATCCATATGTTTGGAACGGGATTCATTGTCGAAAAAGATATAAATCATGTTGTTATTGATTTTAAAGCAAAAAATGAAAGACTATGTGCATTAAGATTGAAAACTAAATTTTTTAATGTAGCAATGATTTGTATTCATGCCCCAACTGAAGATAAGGATGAAGAAGAGAAAGATATATTTTACAATGAGTTAAATAAATTGTATGATGAACTGCCCAAAAACGATATAAAACTAATTGCTGGAGATTTTAATGCAAAAATAGGTAAAACACAGGAAACACCACATAGTCTACATAGTGAATCAAATAATAATGGAAATCGTGTAGTAGATCTTGCACAATATCGAAGATTAACTATTAGTAGTACAACGTTCGAACATAAAAACGTGCACAAACAGACATGGAAAGCTCCAAATGGAAATTATGCTAATCAAATAGACCACATACTAATTGATTCTAGACATAGAAACAATATTGAAGATGTTAGAAGTTATCGTGGTGCGTGCTGTGATACAGATCATTTTCTTGTTGGTGCAAAATTTAAAGCGCGGATATCAACTGAATGGAAGGTGAAAAGACATTCAAATAAGAAATGGGACATAAACAAATTGAAAGATGAGGAAATAAAAATAGAATTCATACATCGAATTGAACAAAGTTTAAAAGAAACTAATACAGCTGAAAATGAAAATCATGATATTGAAACACAATGGATTAAAATAAAAAATGCAATCAACGTAGCAGCACAAGGAATCCTTGATACAGGTAGAAGAACACAGAGAAATGGTTGGTGGGATGCAGAATGCCAGAGAGTGAATGATGAAAAAAATGAAGCAAGAAAGAAGGTACTACAAATTAACACAAGAGCAAATCAAGAAACATATAGAAGTAAAAGAAATATAGCACAAAATCTATTTAGAAAAAAGAAAAGAGATTTTTTAGAGAAAAAATTAGGAAATGTAGAAAACTTTAGGCAGATAAATGATGCTAGAAAATTCTACAAAGAAATAAAATATGTTACGAATGATTTTAACCCTACAATTCGCGCATGCAGAGATAAAAACGGTGATCTAATTCAAGAAAAATCAATGGTGATAAAAAGATGGGCAGAGTACTTTAAAGAACTACTAAACCCAATAACTGACAGTAGTACTAATGAAGATGAAAATGTTGAAATCCATACTGCAGAACCATATATTGAAGAGCCTAGTGAAGAAGAAGTGTCTCAGAGTATTCTAAAGTTAAAAAACAACAGAGCATGTGGTATTGATGGTATTCAAGCTGAGTTATTAAAAAATGGTGGAAATGCATTATGCGAAGAGATTTATAAATTAATAACATGTATTTGGCAAAAAGAACAAATGCCACATGAATGGAGATATGGAATAGTAATTCCACTACATAAAAAAGGAAACAAACTTATGTGTACAAATTATAGAGGTATTACTTTATTAAGTGTAACATATAAAGATTTGCCAATATTTTAAATGATAGATTAAAAATCTATTCAAAAGAAATAATTGGAGATTACCAAGCAGGTTTCACATCAGGAAAATCTACAATTGATCAGATATTTACGTTGAGACAAATAATAGAAAAAAGTAATGAATATAACCGTGATATGCATCATTTATTTGTCGATTTTAAACAAGCATTTGATTCAGTAAATAGAAATATGCTATGGAATGCCATGAGACTTTTCGGTGTACCTGAAAAACTAGTTGCTCTATCGAAAATGGCTACAAATGGAGCAAAAAACTATGTAAGAGTGCAAGGTGATCTTTCAGACTGTTTTGAAACTCATACTGGTGTAAGACAAGGCGATGTTTTGTCACCAACATTGTTTAATTTTGCACTAGAAAAAATTATACGTGATGCAGGACTTGAAACAAAAGGTACAATTTGGAATAAATCATCGCAATTATTAGGTTTTGCAGATGACATTGATCTACTGGCAAGAAATATGCAAATCCTGGAAGAAAGTTTTCATAGATTTGAAGAATCTGCCAAAAATTTTGGATTAAACATTAACGAGACAAAAACCAAATATATGAGTAATTCTAGAACTGCAAATAGACAAAATATCACCATTAGTAACTACAATTTCGAATCAGTAAATCATTTCAAATACCTTGGCTCAACAGTGAATAAAACAAACGACTGTAAATTAGAAATTGATGAACGTATTAAAGCTGCAAACAAAATGTTTACTTCACTATACAAAGTTTTTGGCTCAAACTTACTATCAAAAACATCAAAGTTTAGGCTATACAAAACACTGGTTGTACCAGTATTTATGTACAGCTCAGAAACTTGGGCAGTGAGAAAACAAGATGAAAATAGAATTGATGTTTTTGAACGTAAAATACTCCGACGCATTCTTGGTCCAATTAGAGATGAAGATGGCTCATTTAGATTGCGTTACAATAACGAATGTTTTGAGGAGTTTAAAGAACCACCATTGAGTAGTCGGATAAAAATACAGCAACTTAAATGGGCCGGTCATGTAATAAGAATGAATCGTGACAGATCTACGTACAAAACATTTATAAATGGACCAGAAGGTAGAAGAGACATAGGTCGTCCAAAGCTAAGGTGGATTGAAAAAAGTGCAACGAGTATAAACGCGAGAAATTGGCGGATGATAGCTAGAGACAGAGAGCAATGGAGGAATTTTGTAGGGGAGGCCAAGATTCATTTTGGATCGCCGAGCCAGCTATGATGATGATGATGATTATATCGAAGCTGCCAGAAGTACAAATAATAGTCAAGTCAACCGAAGTCTTTTTTTAAATCTCAATCTTAAGATTTATAGCAAAAAAAAAAGTATTTCAATAAATCAAAGAATAAATATTTCCTACCCTTTTTTCATTTTTAAATTTAATAGCTACATAGGTAGATTTTTACTACAAATGTATGCCTATTTAAAGTTCGGAAAACATGCGAAAAATGATTCTGAATTCCTTAGTTTACTTTATACCTTTTTGTCTAGTTTATTTATTTAATATATCCTAAGTTTTTTATTGACAAAAATATATTTCTATACGTGGTCATGAGCCATGACTCATAAGTAAATATACAAATAAATATTATTGCTTTTATTCCTTTATGAGAAGTAAACTTTTTTCTACTCTCAACTATTGCCAGCTACTTCAGCCCTTGTAAAAGAGTATATGACAGAGTAGATAAATAATTTCCGGCAGATGGCTTTAATTAAAATTCTCTTGAATAGGTTATTGTTAAATCATATTTTTTATTTGATAACCAATAAGCACTTACCCCCTTCCATTTTAAAAAATATTCTTTATATTTATATCAGCAATAAACCTTAATTTTTTCACTTTATTAATATTTAAATACTATTTAATATAATTAACTTCTCAAATGACAGGTAGTTTTAAAATGTCAAATATATATATGACGATTAATCTGACAATTATGTACTCCTGAAACAAAAATTAGCGTTCCATTTACAAACTACGCCTATCTAATCTTCATGTACACTTTTTGATATATAAAATTCGTTCGTTTTGTCAAAGTAAAACTAAAAATAGTTTTTTTTATTATAAAAAAACATTATTCGATGTTGAAAGTGTGAAATAAACTTTTCAATTATTAGAATGAAATCAAAACATACGACGTACAATTTTTATACGGCAGTACGTCAATACGTCTGTCTACATATCCATTATCGGTAAATCGATACGCGCGTACAATATTTAATTTATAAAAAATATTTATTTGAATGTTTTAATTTAGTACCTACAAAAAATATTTTTAATTTCATATTATAGGTATTTTAAATATAAGATATTTTTTAATAAAAATTATTGTAAAAAAATATTATTTTTTAAAACATAATATTAGAAATGTAAGAAAAACCAATAATAATATTTTTATACATTTTGTCAATATTTGTAAATTTTAAAAATCCGAGAAACAGTACATTGCGTTACATTGTGTACATAGTTATTTCTCAATTTTTTGACAGAAATTGTACGCTACACGCTTTTATTTAGGTTTGGACGTAAGGGACAAAAAACTTTTTTTGAGAAAGATAATTTTTTTAGTTTTGCAAACATATTGTACTGTAGATATTTTCAATTTATTTGAATATTTGTATGTTTTAAACTAAATTATTTAAAAAAAAATGTTATTTTCAAATATTTTATTTTTAAAATTCAATCGCAGCAGCATAAGAAAAAACAATTACAATATGTATTTTTATACACTTTGTCAATTTTTAAATTTTAAAACTCTGAGGTACAGCACGTCGCGTATGCATTCATGTAAATTTTTTTACATAACTAATTATTTCAAAATTTTTTGACAGAAACTGAATGCAGTACATGCTGATTTTGGCTGATCCATAAGAAACAAATAATTTTTCTTAAGAAATTTTATTTTTTCTTTTAAGTTTCTGCATATTTCAGAATTCGGTTTTTAATTTTACAAAAAACTTAACAAAAAGCAACAACAATTTACGATTTACAACAAAATTTTTTTTTAGTACCTACTGTATTATTATGGTTCAAAAAAATGGTTCTGAATTCTTTACTTTACTTTATATTATACCTATTTGTATAGGAGTGAACTACTCTTTTTACAACTACACCACACCGCCTCTTGAAGAATAGTAGATGAAAGGAGTAGATAATTAAATATTTATTTTATCTAAATTAAAGCATACGACGTACAATTTTTATACGGCAGTACGTCAATATGTCTATCTATATATCTGTAAATTGATATGCGCGTACACACAAAAATATTTATTTGAATGTTTTAATTTACAACAAAAAATTTTATTAATGTCATATAATAGGTATATTTAGAATTTTTTTCAATATAAGATATTTTTTAAAACATAATCTTAGAAATATAAGAAAAACCAAAAACCATTTGTCAATTTGTAAATTTTAAAAATCCGATTACAGTACATCGCGTTACGCGTATTTTGGTTGCTCTCATGAAAATTCATGTACCTATTTATTTGTAAATTTTTTGACAGAAATTATACGTCAACTTTTATTTAAGTTTAAGATTATTTATTAGTTTTTTTTTGCGAACATATTATAGGTATTTTCAATTATTTTGAATGTGTGGTTTTTAAAAAAAAAAAATATTATTTTAAAATATTTTATTTTGAAATCTAAATCGTAGCAACATCAGAAAAAAACAATTACAATATTATTATACGCTTTGTTAAATTTTAAAATTTTAAATTCCGAAGTACAGTACAGAAACTGCATGCCGTACGCGTTTATTCTGGTTGATCTGTAAAGAACACATAATTTTTCTTAAGAAATGTTATTTTTTTGTTTCTGCAAACATACTATAAGTATTTCAATTATTTTGAATATATGTAAAGTATTTTTTAAAAAAAACGAGGAAGATTAAGTTGCCCTTGTCAACTTTTAGATACCCGTGCGTGTATTAAATAAATAAGAAATTCTTATATTGCAATTGAACTGTTTGACAGAAAATTCAAAATATTTGTTTTTTTATATTTGATTACAAAAAAAATTAATAAAAAAAAATGAATTAAAAAAAAAGATGAATTTAAAAAAAAAATATGCTCTCAACGAGATTCGAACCCACACTTTTCAATTAAAATGTCGACGTCTTAACCACTAAGCCATCGACTTTATATTCATCTCAATTTTTTTTTAAATTATTATAGTTGCGATGGTATCAATTGTTTGTTTTTTTCAGTCTTGCTTGAAATCTCTTTGGAGAAGGTTCGTGTAAAATAGTGTATGAAATCCGGTATTTCTTTATTGACAAAAATATAAATTTTCATAACAAATTCTAAATATTCATATATATAATTTAAAACAAAAAAAAAAAAAATAATAACAAATAGAATAAGAAATAAAAACATAAAAATAAATTAAATTTAAGAAATCCCAAATAACATTTTTGAGACTATTAACTATTACCACAATTCTCAAAAAACACATAAAAAAAAAAAAAAAAAAAAAAAAAGTATATAAACAATACTTATATAATTCTTTGAGCTATGGTCGGAAATGAACCTCCACCCTTTGGTGGAGGAACTTCATCAAATGTCAACAACAATCTGTGCGTTTCTTTTGATAGTTCACGAAAATTAAAAAATCCAAGCGAAGACCAAAAATTCTTAGTAATGAAAAGATTAGATTTGAATAAAGACATGAGTACAGTGTCACCCTTTTTACTAAAAAGAGTTTTCATGAGTGTAGCAGGTGATATCTTGAAATGCATCAAACTAAGGAATGGCTCTGTATTAATACAAACAAGAAATGTGAAACAAGCTAAAAAAATAATAGAAATAAGCAAGCTGAACAATGAAATAAATGTCATTGTAGAAGAACACCAAACGTTAAACCACGCCAAGGGTATTATTTTTTGCCCAGAATTAAAATATGTTTCAGATGAGGAGTTTTTGATAGAAATGCAAAGTCAAAAAATTATTGAAATCAAAAGATTTAAAAAAAATATCCGAGAAAATATAATTGAAACAGGTTTATACTGTTTAAAATTTTCCACTTCGACATTGCCAGAAGATATTATAATAGGATATCAAAAATATAATATAAGAGCATATATTCCCCCACCAATGAGATGTTTAAATTGTCTAAATTTTAACCACTTAGCGGAAAACTGTAAAAAAGATAGAGCTTGTTCAAACTGCAGTCAAATTTATCACACCAAAGAAGACGAAAAATGCAAAAATCCAGAAAAATGTGTTAATTGCAAAGAACAACATAATGCCTTTTTTATCAAATGCCCTAAATATTTGAAAGAAAAAGAAATTAAATCAATTAAAATTAAAGAAAATGTTGAAATAAAAGAAGCAGTAAGAAGATATAAATTGCGACACGGGTTAACCAATTCATACATAAATATAGTTGAAAATAAAAAAAAATGTAACTGCATTTGTCAATGTCAAGAGAAAAAAAAATAGTACTTCATCTAATACAGTACAACAACAACAAAATAATAGTACAATAAACAACAACAAACCAATAATAAGAGAAGAGAACAACCAAAATGATAGTACAATAATCAACAACAAATCAATAATAAGAGAAGAGAACAAACAAAACGATATTTTAAATGCAAAATCAATTTTTCCTAAAACTCAGGCAAATACGTCTAATAAAATCAATAAAATAGATGATGTTGATGTTGATGTTAAACAAAATACGATTAATAAAAATAAAGAAATAATATTAAAAGAATTAGATAACGGCAATATTATTTTTAATAAGAAACTCTCCCAAAAACAAAAACGAGAAATAAAAAAATTAAATAACAAGAATAAAAAAGTAAAAACAAATAAAAATACAGATTCTATGTCAATGCGAGAAAGTAGTATCAGTAGTCTTGATGAAGTAGAATTTTCTGATATTATCAGAAATATTGACTTTACATAATTTATTATTATAAATGAATAACCAACATATCATTCAATGGAATGTTGATGGTTTCTATAAACACTTTGAAGAATTTAAATTATTAGAAAATAAGTATAATCCATTTATTTTTTGTATACAAGAAAGCAAGTTTAAGTTTGATCACAATCCTAATTTAAAGAATTACAATTCTTATACCAAAAATTTTTATACAAACTCAAATGCACATGGTGGAGT
This sequence comes from Dolichopus griseipennis, assembly GCA_963082915.1. Classification (NCBI taxonomy): domain Eukaryota; kingdom Metazoa; phylum Arthropoda; class Insecta; order Diptera; family Dolichopodidae; genus Dolichopus; species Dolichopus griseipennis. The sequence goes on from OY720441.1 coordinate 270,264,306, forward strand.
TGCCATATTGGTAAGAAAAAACTTTGATTCAGAAGAGTTCGATTTGCAAACAAATTTACAAGCAGTTGCAGTTAAAGTATTTTATCCAACAAAATACATATAATCTGTATCTACCTCCCGACTATTATATTAAATATGAAGATTTAAAACATCTTTGCAATCAGTTTGACTGCCCATATCTGTTTCTAGGAGATTTCAACTCTCATAATATTCTATGGGGGGATAAAAAAACAGATAATAAAGGAAAAATTATAGAAAAAATAACAGAAGAAAAAAACTTATGTTTACTAAATAATGGTGATAGTACTTATTTCAGTTATTCTCATAAGTCTTTTAGTAGTATAGATTTAACTTTCGTGTCTCCAGATATCTCACAATTTTTTGATTGGTATGTATGTAATGACCTACATAATAGTGATAATTTTCCTATAATTATTACTATATTAAATTCACAAATAAATTACAACAAAAGACCCAAATGGATTAATAAAAAAGCAGATTGGGATAAATATCAACAAAATGTTAATTTGAATTTACATCCAAAAAATTTTTCAAATATAGACCAATACGAGTTTTATATTAGAAGTGAAATATTAAAATCGGCAGAAGCTTTTGTCCCACAAACAACTGGAAAATATATTAAAAAAAGAGTTCCTTGGTGGAATTCAGAAATTAAAAATGCAATAAGAAAAAAAAAGCTATTATATAGAAAATATATGAGAACTATGGATCTAAATGATTTTAAAAATTTCAATTAAGAGAGAATGTAGGAAACTTATCCGTTTTTATAAAAAACAAAGTTTTGAAAATTTTATACAAGGAATAAATTCAAATACACCCAGCACAACTATTTTTGATAACATTAGAAAAATAAAAGGAAATTATAAAACAAATCAACCCACCTCAATCATAGATAATAATAATATAATAACAAATACCTCAGAAATTTGTGAAAAACTAAGTAACTCTTTTGCAAAAATATCTTCATCTCAAAATTATTCCGAAAATTTCCGCAATTTCAAGAATAGAGTTGAACTAAATGAACTAAAAATTCCGAATGATCCAGATGCAACTTTTAATAAACCATTTTCCATGTATGAACTAGACGGTGCACTTCAAACCTGTAAAGGAAAATCATCAGGTCCAGACAATATTAATTATGACATGATAAAAAATTTAAACTTTTCAAGTAAAAAATACACTATAAAATTTTTCAACCATATATGGTATACGGGAACTTTCCCTGAAAATTGGACGAGAGCAATACTTATTCCCATTTTAAAGCCAAATAAGGATCCAAAAATAGCATCAAATTACAGACCAATATCTCTTACCAATTGTTTATGTAAAATAATGGAAAAGATGATAAATAAAAGATTAGTATGGTACCTTGAACATAATGAATCATTTAATATGTATCAATCTGGTTTTCGTAAAAATAGAAGCACATTAGATAATTTAGCGGTTCTGGAATCAGAAATAATGGAAAGTTTTGCTTCAAAAAAATTCTTAGTAGCCATTTTTCTAGATATAGAAAAAGCGTATGATATGATGTGGAGACGTAAAATAATAGAAATTTTATTAAAAAAAAATATAAAGGGAAACATAACCAAATTTATTGATAATTATCTAAAATGTAGGAAATTTTCAACACTATTGGCAGATTATTTCTCTGATACTAAAAATATGGAAAATGGTATACCCCAGGGCTCAGTTTTAAGCGTGACAATTTTTAATATTGTAATCAATACTATCTTTGAACATATTAAACTACCGGTCAAATGTCTTCTGTTGCTGATGATATAGTCATTTTTGCATCTATGAAAAACTTAGGAAAAATACAAAAACATCTTCAGAAAACTCTTGAAAATTTAAAAAGTTGGTCCAATACTACCGGTTTCAATTTTTCGGGGAATAAAACCAAAGCAATGCTTTTTACTAGAAAAAGAAAATTCATTGAACCTTCGCTAACCTTCAACAATACTAATATTGAATATGTTAAAAATTTAAAGTTTTTGGGGATGGTCTTCGACAGTACGTTAAAATGGCAAGAACACATAAAAATAATCAAGGCGAAAGCGTTACGAAATCTAAATATTCTAAAAATTTTGTCTCACTCAAGATATGGTTCAGACAGAAAACTATTGCTAAGAATTCTTGAAATGGTAATATTACCAATCCTAGACTATGGTTCTGCAATATATGACTCAGCTGGAAAAGGGATATTAAACACTCTAAACACTGTGCTGCATTCAGGTGTAAGGCTAGCAACGGGTGCCTATAGGACTAGTCCTAGTATTAGCGTTATAACTGATTCAGGACTAATACCTTTACATGAAAGGAGAGAAAAACAAATAATATTGTATGGAATGAAACTAATATCTTTTAAAAATCATCCATTGACAATGAAAATAAACAATACACTTCAATTTGAAAAGTTAAAAACAAATAAATTTCAACCCACATATGTCAGGATAAAGAAACTAATAGATAAATATAACATACCAATTTTAACCAGTTTCCATAAAAAAAAATTAACAGATACACCGCCGTGGATTAAACCAAATATCGAAATAGATATCGACCTAAGTACTTATAAAAAAGAGCAAACAAATAGCGAAATCTATAAGAAAATATACCAATATAAAATAAATACAAAATTTAAAAATTGTGAATACATATTTACTGATGGATCAATAAATAATGAAAAAACCGGATGTGCCTTTTTCTACAACAGATATTCAGAAACTTTTCACCTACCAAAATTTACAAGTATTTTCTCGGCTGAAATGTTTGCAATTTATAAAGCAATACTTTTCGCGGTACAAAATATTGCGAAAAATAAAATAGTTATTCTTTCTGACTCACTCAGTGCTATTAAAAATATATCAAAATTTCAAACAAAAGATCCTATTGCAATGGACATTAAAGATTTAAGCTTAAAATACCCATGTAAAACTATATATCTTTTTTGGATTCCAAGTCACATCGGAATTGCAGGAAATGAGCAAGTGGATATATTAGCCAAAAACTCGACTTTGGAAGAAATAGACATTTCATACAAATTTATCTATTCTGACTATAAAAACCTCGTTGACAAAATAATTAAATCCTCATGGAGTAAGCAATGGTTCGAAATAAATAATAATAAACTGAGGGAAATAAAAAATAATGTAAGCCGATGGTCAAATATAAATCATCTATCACGTAAGGAGTCTGTTATTCTTACAAGATTAAGAATCGGTCAAACAAGTTTAACACATAAATATATTTTGGATAACGAGCCCCAGCCAAGATGTGACTGTAATGAAGTTTTGTATATAAAACATATATTTGAATCATGCCCTTTATACATAACCGAAAGGCAAATTCACAATATTACAGGATTACAAAATTTAGCAGATGAAGATTTAAACGATATTCAAAATGTATTAAAATTTTTAAAAAAAATCAATATTTTTAATAAAATTTAAATTAAATTAACTAAATTAAAATACTATAAAAAATATTATACAAAAAAAAAAAAAATATTAACCGTTAAATTTTTTTTTAGAAATTAGATAATATATATGTACATATTTTAATTTTATTTTTTAATTTTCATAGAATTATGTTTTATTTTAACTATTAAATACTGTAAACTTAATATATTAATCGGGCCTTATAAAATCCAAATGGGTTAATTGGCCTTACAAATAAATTTTATTAAAAAAAAAAAAAAAAATTGTTTGTTTTGAATAACTGTTTTGAATTTTTTTGAAAATGTATTAAAAAAAATAAATAATTTATAAATGAGAATTTTAAGATGAATTAAAAAAAAAAAAAATTTTGCCCCAGCCAGGAATCGAACCGAAACGTTTTGACTACTAGTCCCATATCCTATCCACTATACCATAGCACAATTAATAATTTGTCTACAAAACGAGTTTTTATTTATCTCATTATTTTTTTTTTAATAATTGTAGTTGCTAAGGTATCAATTGTTTGTTTTAAATAACAGTTTTAAATAATCGTAGTTTCTATGGTATCAATTGTTTGTTTTAAATAACAGTTTTGAATTTTTTTATAGAAATATTAAAAAAAATTAATAATTTTTAATATAAATGAGAGTCTTATGTCAAATTTTCTATAAATTAAAAAAAAAATAGATAAAAAAAAATGAATTTAAAAAAAAAAAAAATTTCCTTAGCCTGAATTCGAACCGAGACATTTTTGCTACAATTAACATGTCTTAACCACTACACCATGAATCGACTAATAATTAAACAACAATTTGTTTGTTTTTATATTTGGTTTCTATTTCGTTAATAATTTAGAAAATACTCATAAAATATCGAAAAATTTGTATGGCAGCTACCCGAAGCCTTTCTCCGATTTTAACCAAAAACAATAGGGAACCTACAAATTGTCTAAAAATTACTTTGTGAAAGTTTCAGAACTCTAGCTCTTATAGTTTTTGAGTTATCGTGCTGACGGACGGACGGACGGACACACATAGCTAGATCGATTCACTTTTCGATGCTGATTCGATACGTACCCTTGACACTATATCTAGCTCTTATATTTCGATGCGTTACAAACGGAGGAGTAATTTTAATATACCCGATGTTCATATATGTATGCACGGGTATAAATAGGTATTTTTTAAAACAATATTATTTTAAAATATTTTATTTTTAGAACAATAACAACATAAGAAAAAACAATAACTTTTTTATATGCTTTGTCAATGTTTAAATTTTAAAAATTTGAGGTACAGTAAGTTATTCTCATGTAATATCATGTACTTAACTACTAATTTAAAACACCATAAGCGTTGATTTTGGTTTGGCCTAAAGGAAATCATTTAAATTGCAAATTATTTTTTTAAGAAAGATTTTTTGTTTTTAATTTTTTGCAAACATATCTCAATTATTTTGGATATATGTTTTAAAAAAAAATATTTTAAAAAAATATTATTTTAAAATATTTTATTTTTAAAATTTAATCGTAGCAACATAAGAAAAAACAATTACAATATTTTTATACGCTTTGTCAATTTTTAAATTTTAAAACTCCGAGCACGTCGCGTATGCTTTCATGTAAATTTATTTACATAACAACTTATTTCAAAATTTTTTGACAGAAACTGAACCCCGTACACGCTGAATTTGGTTGATCCATAAGTAACAAATCATTTTTCTTACGAAATATTATTTATCAGAAGTCGGTTTCTTATTTTATAAAAAACTTAACAAAAACCAACAACAATATACGATTTAAAAAAAAAAAATTTTTAAGCAAACGAAAACAGAGTACAGTACTTTTCGGTTATAACGACCATGATGGGATGGAAAATATTCGTCGTAATAAACGAATGTTGTTTTAAAAGAATGCTGTGAATTTTGAAAAATTAGTATAAAACTTGAACATTGTAGAATGTGCTGATTCTAGAATGGACACTTCGAACTCATTTGCTAAAATTTTATTTGATGTGTCAGCCTCAAGCCTATGTATAGTGCTTTTTCTTCTAATGAAATATTTTTTGTATTTTTGATGCGTTATTATGATTTTTTTTATATTCAAAAATAAATAAATTAATTCTAAATTAATCACAAAGCAACATAATTAGATATAATAATTTTAAATAAAAGAAATATCAATGTAATAAAAAACTTTCATTTTTAGGTAAAATTTAATTCTTTGGCAAAAAGTGTAAAGTTTATTATAATTAAAATTGTACCGAGATCGTCATAAATGAAAACTACTGTATAAACCAAATGTATTGCTTTCATTTCGAAAAGAACTCATTTTTTTCGTTCACTTTTTAAGATAAAGAAAAACCAAAAACAAAAAAAAAATTTAAAAAAAATTTAAATCTCCTTGTTCATTGAATATTTGAACTAAACAAAAAAATGAAAGATATACATAAGTCGGCGCCTATAATATATAGTTTGATTGAGCTGCGAATACAACCGAAAATGCATTATTTTACCCAGAAAGTCGACGCATAATATTAGAGTCATAAGCCTTAACTTTTAACAGCGTGACCGTTAAATTCAAATTTACGTTAATTTAAAGACGGGTTTTCACCTGAAAAAACGAAATATTCTATTCAATATTAAAAAAAAATATCATTGTCCCATGAAAACAAAAAAAATCTTTCTTTTGGTTGTTGTTTCATTAAAATTGGTCAAATAGTTTGTCGTAAAAAAGGATGTTTATATTTGTATGGGAAAAAATAAGCCGATTAAATATTATGATTTTAACTTAACAAATTACTTAACTTAATTTTATTTAACATATTATTATTATAAAATTGCAGGACTTGCGTTAATGTTATTTCCTAGATGAATTGCCAGATATAGCGATGTACAGGATCAACGTTGCTCGTGCTGCTGACAGTAGAATTCTTTTTTTTTTTTAAGTTATTTTATAGTTGAAATTTATTTAAATTTATTTTTGTTTTAAAATTAAATATTTTTTTTTTTTTTTTTGGTTATAGTTATAGAATTTTTGTTTTTGTTATAGAATTTTATTTAATTTATTCAGCACACTTTTACTTTATCTATATTATAAATTATTTAATACATTTCAATTGTATTATAAAATGTTTAATACACTTTAACTGTTTTATAAATTGTTTAATACACTTTAACTGTATTATAAATTGTTTAATACACTTTAACTGTGTTATAAATTGTTTAATGCCCTGTAACTGTATTATTTTTTTTGGTTTACAGACTGCGCCAGTTTATTTATTAAATTAAATGCATGAACTTTTGGACTTCGATTTCAGCTGTCAAGCGATCAAGTTATATTATTCTTTGTGAAAATTAAAAATAAAAATTATTATAAAAATCAAAAATTCAAAAATATTTAAGATTAAAAATCTGATTAAAAAATCTAGCGAAAAAAAAAACTTTAATAAAAAAAATAAATTTTTTAAAATAAATAAGTGGTATAATTACAGATTGCATCCTATCAAGAATAGCAATCATGCCATCGAAAAAAAAAAAAACTTATTAAAAGAGACAATAAATGTCAAATTTAAAGAAATCCTAGACAAAAGTGAAAATAAAGATCAAAAAAAAGTTAAAAGCGGTGCAAGCCGAATAGAAAATTTAGTTGAACATTTAATAAAAGAAAATAATGAATTACGAAAAGCCTTAAAAAAGTTTGATCCTTCAACATCAGCTAGTTCACCAAGAGACGAGTCGAACTATTACAGTTCATTAATGGATCTTACCGATGAATACAGCGAAACAGAAGAAGATAACAACGACCAAGCAGAGCCAAAAATTGTTGAAATTGACGAGGAGGATACATTTGACATCCTTAACCTCAAAAAAACACCAACAAAAAAAAGCGAAAAAGAAAAACGACCATCAACTATTAATTACCTGCGCGGAAAAGGTGAAAAAATGCCACCAATAAATATGTTTGATACCAGAGTTGACAGGCTAAAACGTCTTATAAAGAATAAATTAGGTATAAAAAATTTTGCCATAAAAGAGCACAATGAAAAGCATTCATCGTTGTATACATACGATATGGAAGACTTTAAAAAAGCTCGTGCATTGCTAGAAGAAGGTAAAATTGACCATTTTACATTTACACCAAAAACGAAAAAAAATAAAACCTTAATTCTAAAAGGTTTAAATAGTATGTATTCACCAGAGGAAGTTCTTCATTTCTTAAAAGAACAAGAAACAACAAACATAAAATTTGAAAAGGTTACACGATTAACCACCAAATATTCATTTAACAATGGAATAAGTCTTCCACATTATATCGTTCAAGCTTCAGCTGATAGCTTGACAAATGATATTATGAAAATTAATGTGCTGGACTACCAAATAGTAAGATGGGAAAAACTAATAAAATGACACAACTTACAATGCACAAAATGTCAACGCTTCTCGCATTCAGCTGCTAATTGTTATATGCAGTTGAGATGTGTAAAATGTGGCAATAATCACAGGCCGGAACAATGCTCAATTTCTGCAGAAGATTCAAGAGATAAATTATACTGCACCTTGTGTGGGAACCATGGGCATCCGGCATCATACACCAAATGCCCAGTTTATATTAAAAAAATGGAGCTTCGCCAAAAAATTAAAGATAATGCAAAACAAAATATTGTAAGTAAGCACTTTAATTAAAATTTTATTAATAAAAATATTTCATTTTCAAACATTGTAAAAAATAGCATAAAACAAAATAATACTAACCTTAAAAATAACAATAATAATTCTAATAATATAAACTCAAATTTAAACACCAATAATAGCAATGATAATATTTTAATTGAAATAAAAAATATTTTAATTAATATGCAAAATGAAGCTATTACACTAAAAAAACAAATTAATCAAAATTATAACAATATTAAAATTTGTATGGAATCATTAAAAATTAAAAACTAATTTATAAATGAATTTTAACAATACTAAATTAAAAAAATTATCCATAAACGTCAATTCACTAATCTCCAACAATAAAAAGCTTTCTCTTATGCACTTTGTAGAGTTCAATAAACTTGACATAATTTGCATGAGCGAGACAAAATTAAAACCAAATAACCATATTTATGACATAATTAGAAATGATAGAAATATCGATATTGATGGTGGCGGTGCTGCCATATGCATTAAAAAATGTTTCCAATTTGTAAATAATCGCATTTTCGATAGATTTCTATGTATCGAACCATGCATTATATCATTACAATTAAAACAAAGAAAAAAATTCTTTATAATTTCTATTTATGCATCAAATAGAAATTCAATTAGTTTTTTAACAGAATTAGAAAAAATATTCGAAATTTTAAATCTTCCGAATCTCAATAATTTCTATATATTAACTGGCGACTTTAATGCCAAACATACTTCTTGGTTAAACTGTGTTAACAATACTAGAGGCAATCAATTATACAAATGGTTACAAGACAACAAAATTTTATACAAGAGTAACTTACTCTTAACCGATGCACCAACACTACCACGTGCAAATTCTTATATTGATTTAGTGATAACAGATATTAGAATAAAAATTTGTTTTGAAACAAATCAAAACAAACTCACCACTCTCCCATACGATAGTGACCATAATGCCATTCAAATTCCAATGTCACTAAAAAATGAAGAGCTTTTATTGCAAGAGTTACCAAGTCATAGTAATAAATTCATATTTTCAAAAGTAAACTGGGACAAATTTCAAACTAAATTAAGTTCAAACTATTTTTCCAAATACAACTCCAACAATTACAATAAAATTTTCGATAACTGCAATTTGTCTAACCAAAATGTAGATTATCATGAACGAAATAATTAGATGAACGAAATAATTCTTAAAACTATGGATGAAGTTATACCAAAAATTAAAAATCAAAATAATTTAAAAAAATTCTACTCAGTTAAGCTAAAAATTCTTTGAAACAAAAAACACAGCCTCATGAACGATATACATAAGATCAAAAAGCAAAGATTAAACTTTTCTAATCAACAAATTCAACTGCTCAAAAGCCTCCTAAATAACATCAATACATTAATTAAACAACAAATTAAAATAGAAATTAATAAATACTGGCAACTTCGTCTCCAAAAAATAACTCCAACAAATAGTTCAAACATGTTCCCCGAAATAAATAAAATATTCCGCAAAAACAAATACAATCAGATTTCAAAATTACACATTGACCAAAATGATGTAACTTTACTCTCTCAAAATAACATAGACTTCAACAAATTAAATAAAACCACCACAAATAAATTTATAGTAGAAGATCAATCACAAATTTACAATGTACTTGGCACATACATTGAAAACACTCACAAAATCAATATACCTGCAAATAACAAAATACATAACCAAATCATAAATAAAATAACACAATTCAATAACTCTCAAACATTAAATTTCAACTCAACTCTGAGTAATTTCTCCAACACAAACAAATCATCTGAGCAAAGCGGTGAAAATAGCGAATTCTCGAACCAGTCAGAGCTTTCTTTAAAGTTTAAAGCTTTAAAAAATAAAGTTTCTTCTGGTATCGATAAAATCCCAAACATAGTTTTAAAAAATTTAAGTGGTGTAATTATTTCGAAATATGTTATCCTATTCAATAATGCAATAAATAATTCGTATTTTCCGCATATTTGGAAAACATCGAAAACGATATTGGTAAAAAAACCTGGCAAAGATCCAACCAATCCCAGCAATTATCGACCGATAAGTTTACTGCCAAACATTAGTAAAGTATTTGAAACCTTAATAAACAATAAAATTTCAAATTATGCAAAGTCAATCAATCTTATTCCAGAAAATCAGTTTGGGTTTAGGCACAAACCTGGTACTGTTAATACTATAACCAAATTAACCTCAGATATCTGCTGGTTCATAAACAAGAAATACGGCATTGGTGCCTGTCTGATTGACTTTGAAAAGGCTTTTAATTCAGTTTGGTTGGATGGATTAATCTATAAATTAATAAAATATAAGTTCCCGCCACGCTTAATTATACTGATTAAAAATATGTTATATAACAACAAATTTTTAGTATATAGCAAAAATAACGAGTCTGACAAATCATTCCTAATTGAAAACGGTCTTCAGCAAGGTATTGTTAATGCACTTATCCTTTTTACTATATATACAGCAGATCTTTTATTCTTGCTAGAACGAGTAAAAGGAAACAACTACGCCCTGGCATTCGCAGATGATATTATAATATACTCTGCGAATGACACTGTAAATAGCATACAATATAATGTGCAAAAAATATTTAATATTGTGCAGGATTATTGCAAGATATGGATATTAAAAATGAACTTTAGCAAATGTGAAACCATATTATTCCGTAATACGGTTGACAAAACTAGTTCAGACTTTAGAAAAAATTGGAAACAATTTAAAATTAAATCGCCTATATCAACTCTCGCAAACAAAAAATTCGTTAAATATCTTGGAGTTCAGTTACATCGAAACTTAAATTTCATAGATCATGTAAAATACTCAACAGATAAAGGCAATAAATCCTTTAAGGCAGCTCAAAAACTCTTTTACAACAAAAATATTAGCAATAGAGTTAAAATAATATGCTACCAGACATTAATTAGGCCAAATCTTGTCTATGGGGTACCAATATGGTACAACATTAGTGCAAGCTTAATGGAAAAAATACGTAAATTCGAAAGAAAGTGCGTAAGAGTTTGTATTAATAAACATAGAAAGCCTCATTCAGAATACAAGCATTTTTATTCTAATAAATATTTGTACAAGGAAGCCAAAATCATGAGAATAGATAATTTTATGATAAAATTAATCAGAAGTCATTTTGATAGAGCATTAAAAACTCCAGAAAATGGTTTAATATCACATATATTTTACCACAATGAGGAGTACATTAAGAAGACCTTGCTCACGGGTTTTATAGCTCCTGAGCACTTCATCTTCTTAGACAAATATAGATACACTCAAAACCAAGATCATGTCCCTATACTATTTCATTATAGTAGACGGGCTACATGCAAAAAAATCGAGTATATCCCAGGCAATATTAACGGAGATAATTTAAGATATGAAATGTCTATATCAGAAAAAGATAAAGTTATAAATAAAGATTATTGGTGGTTAAATACATCTTAATATAATTTCTAAAAGCATTTGTGCTATTTTATAGTCAATAAGTTAGTTTAGAGAAATTTAAGTTTAGGTTAAGTTAGGTTAAGTTAGTTAAGTTTTAAAAAAAAAAAAAATACTAAACATTGCTTTTTTAAATTTTATAATGATGTATTTATAAGATTATATTACAATAGTTTTGTACTTTAAAACAGAAATAATTTTACTTACTTTATATTAAATTTAACATAAAAAAATTCAAATATTTTTAAATGTTAAAAATAAAAGAGTTATACCTTGTTTGTTAACTTTGTTTTGTAGGTTACGATACTCATATGTAAGAATATAACAAAATAAAAGTTTATTTAAAAAAAAAAAAAAAAAAATGCATGAACTTTTATTTTTACTTATTTTATTTAATTATTTGTACTAACAGTACATATCTCTTAAAAGACAAACTATAGAATGAATACATTAATGTTCTTATTTTTAATGTATGTTTACTTAATCACTCGGATTGCAACGTGATCGTGTTAACATGCATTTTATACATCTGACCTTTAATACTGTACCTAAATGATCAATTTACGTAATAAAACTGCTGTGTATGCACTTTTTGTCAGCCAGACAGTTTTTTTCTTTTGTTACAATATTGATATCAATATTTTGAATCTCCGACAAAATTGTGAGAGAACAATATATCCCGTGTACTACTTTAGGATAAAGTGCGGTCCAATATTTTGATTAGATGACTGAGAGTTTTAAAAGTGATAATGTGTCAAAGTTTCTTTTTAAAAATAATTTTCTTTTTTTAAGTGTAGTACCCACTTTTCTGCAAAAATGTGATTTTGGAAGCAATTAATTGACTTAGCTGTTATAATAGTCAAATATAAGGATTCTTCACTGATTGGGAATTCTGATTGGGAATACTTCCATACTTTGCATACTTGCTGGATGAATTAGCATTAGAATCAGTATAATATGCAGCATCCTAAAATAAAAAATTTAATTTTGATATTTATATTTACGTTTCATTTGTGTATTTTTGTATTTAGTATTTCTCTTATTACTAGTATCTATAGTATAAATTATTATCTATTCTAAATTTATTTAATTTTTTAAATTTTGGTTTAATTTTTTCGATTTTCCTATTTTGAACTAAATTTGGTCTTAACTGATAATTAACGTTTTTATCTTTATTTAATTTATTAATTCTATTAATTTTTGCTATTCTATATTTGTCCGCTAGTGTTTTGATGTCAATCCTATCATAGTTCTTTATTAAAAAATCAAGTGGAAGTAGTCCAGTTGAAAAGTTAATAGTATTATTGTACGTTATTATTATTTTATGTACTTTACAGTTCTCGTCTGTATTTGTTAAATCCGCTTCTAGTAACTGCAGGTGCTCTATGAGTACTCTACTAGAGTACTCTATGTCTGAGTTACCGGTTTTGTTATGTGCGGTTGTTGTATGTCTGTTTATTTCGTTTTCTCCTAGAAATAGCTCCACTGCACTATGTAGCATACATCTTTTATTATCGTGTACCAGCTATTTCATTTTACCTTAAAAATCTGATTCTCTCTTTCAAAGCGGTTAAAATCGAAAGCTATGTTCTATCGTTTAATTTGTGTAGTGTTGCATATTTTGTAAATTTATCAATAGTTTTTCAGATACAAGATATTGCGAAATGGAAACCATATGTCCATGTGAACAATGTCGTTAAAATTATTAGGGGTTTCAGTAATTTTAAGAGGAATTTTGACTGGTTGACGATCAAATTTAGCTAACTGACAAATTTCACAGTTGTTAAAAAATACGGTTATCAATTTTAAAATTTTTGGATGGTAATACTTTTGTTTTAATTCAGAAAATACTTCGTTGATACCCCTATGGATGTGTTTTAAATGTCCTTCTTTAATTGTTGTGATCATTTCGTTATAATCTATTATATTAGCTAATTTGATATTAGATTTATACAGTACTAAATTTTTATTTTTGCTAAAAATGTTTTATGTCAAGATTTTGGAATTTTATAAATAATCCTTTGTTTTCACAATAGAGACACATTAATCCTTTATCGATTAAGATTCTCTTTATTATTTCTAATTCGAATTTTCATGAACTGTAATGAGATTTTGACATTTTTTTAGTATAATTTTGGTTACGACCTTTTCTTTATTACCATCATTTACTTGAATTTGGTTTTTGTAAATATTAACACATATATCTGTTATTCTTATGCAGTCCAAGCCGTTTTCGCTTGAACTGTGATCTGTACCTGTAGCCGACATAATTTTATTACCATTGCTATTATTATTCATCTTAGTATCACCTAAAGACATGACTTCAACGTCCAAGCTCCAAATGTCACTATAATTATCTAATTCGTTATTTAATATGTACAATAAATTTTCTTCCGTAAAGGTAAGTTCTAAAGTATTTTACTAACCATACGATTGCCAATAGTTCGTTCTCAATTGAGTACCAGATTTCATGGTTGTTTAAGGTGCGTGACGCGTAACAAATTGGGTGGTTGTTCTGACTTAAGACGGCTCCCAAGGTAAATTGAGAGGCATCGATTGTTAAAGTAAAGGGTTTTTTACAATCGGCACAATTTTAAAATAGGGTCGTTCATTAATAATACCTTTAATTTATTGAACGCACTAATATACTCTTTATCCTTACTTTTACATTTTTTTTCAAATGCTTGATTACGGGATAGGCTACTCTAAAATAATGCTTGATCAATTTTCTATAATACCCTGTGATCTCCAAGAATTGTTGGTTACTATGTGCCCCAAAAATTTTGTGGATTCATTAGCAAAGAGTCATTTGTTAACTTGTATTTTTAGATTAAATTCTTTTAATTTTTGAAAAATTTGACGAATTGTCACTAAATGTTCACTAAAACTTGTGGAAAATATAAAAATGTTGTCTAAATACACGACATAAGTTTTATTTATGTATTCTTTAAGGACATAATTAATTAATTTCTGAAAAGTAAACGAAGTATTAAGTCCGAACGGCATTCTTGTGAATTCATAATGACCATGAGTAGTCGAAAATGCTGTCTTCATTCCATCACGTGGATCTATCTGATGGAAGCCTTTTGCTAAATCCAACGTGATGAAGTAGTTTCATGTTCCCAACTTGTCGAATATGTCTTCCATATTCGGAATTGGAAATTTGTCGTCTATCGTTTGACCAATTAGTTTTCGATAGTCGACAACTATACGCCATTTTTGATGTTCACTGTTATCTGTTTTCTTTGGCTCCACCCATATAAGAGAATTATTTGGGCTGTTACTTACAATTATTTTTTGTTCCAGCATTTCCTAGATCTGTTTTTCCACTTCATCGTGGAAGATTTCGGAGTATCTATACAATTTATTATAAATAGGAATGTCATTCTTGGTTATTATTCTATGTTTAATTATATTCGCTAAAAATGTTGGGTTAAAAATAAACTTTAGCAAAACGAAGCTAATGCGACTAGAAACAAGTATTCAGACACCACTAACAATTGATATTAACAACAAATCTATAGTAATCGACGAGGTTGATGAATTTTGCTACTTGGGAAGCATGATAACAAAAAGCGGTGGCGCGGAGGAGGATATATCGTCCCGGATAAATAGGGCCAGGCATGCTTATCATAAACTCAGTAACGTTTGGCGCTGTAGAAACATTAGTAGAAAAACCAAACTAAAAATTTTCAACTCGAGCGTTAAACCAGTTCTACTATACGCTTGCGAAACCTGGAAAGTCACAGATAACATATCCAGAAAACTACAGACTTTTGTTAATAGGTGTCTGAGGAGAATATGCAGGATATTTTGGCCTAATACAATTTCAAACCAGGATCTTCTAAAACTTACTGCCAGCAAACCAATAGCAACAGAATCCTATGTAGAAAATGGCGGTGGATAGGCCACACCCTGTGGAAGCCGGACGATGATATTGGCAAGCAGGCATTTCAATGGAATCCTCAGGGAAAACGAAGACGCGGAAAACCACGCAACACCTGGGTCAGAACGGTCTTAGCAGAGTCCCGGCAGCAGAGTTGGGCAGAAGTCAGGCGAATAGCGCAAGATCGAGATAGATGGAAGGAGTTTGTTTCCGCCCTATGCTCCGACAGGAGTGGCACTTATTGAAAATACGTGTATTGTAGAGTTTATAGTTGTATCTGTAATTTTATTTTTACTTGTAATTGTAATTCTCTAATTATTATTCGTGTTTTGAAATAAATGTAAAGGCAGAAAAAAAAAAAAAAAAAAAAATTATATTCGTAAATGATAAATGATCACCATTTTTGTGAAATATTTCCTTATACGAATATAAAAGAGATTTTAATTTGGCCTTGTCTTTTTCCGACATTTGTTGTCGATTTATTTCCTTATTAAAAATTTCTAAAGATTTAACATTATAACATTGATTCGCCTCATTCTCCTCGTTTCTATTTAGAAATATTGGAATACTAGCTTTATTTGTAAATAATAATCTATTCTTATAACTAATAATAGCATTCAATTTTACCAACAAGTTATTTCCTAATATACCATCGTATTCATTGTGAAAGTGATATTCTAAAAAGATTCAATAATGGTTTGGTTCGTTAAATTCTTTAAATAATGGGACTTTGTATTGAGTATTTGTTTCAACGTTCCCGTTTAGTACCTTAAGCGTGTAAGAAGGACAAATTATTTTCCATTTTGGGTTACAAATGTAAGGATTTATTATGCTGAATTCAGCACTAGAATCTATAATAAATTTAAGTTTCCTTACGGGTTTAATTATTATTAGGGAGGGAGTTTTGTCCCTCTATACAAAAATTTTGTAATTCGGTATTTTCATGACATGATGTTGGTGGTTGTTATTATTATTTGACCGGTAGTTTTGACTATTATCGGACCGGTAGTTTTGACTACAATTGTAAATGTGTTGTCTACTTTGAGGATTTAGCATTGGATTTGATGGCAACTCCTTTGGATAGTTTTGTTAGTAGCAATGTCCATAGGTTCTGCGTTTCTGTGATTGTTATTATTGTTAAAATAACTATTATTATTGAACCGATAATTTTTACTATTATTATCGTGGGTATTATTATTATTAAAGCTAGTTCTATGATTGTTATTATAAGCAAAAGACCTACTGTTATTTTTAAATTTAGTATTTTTATACACTTAATTAATATTTTATACACTTATACACTGATACACTTAAGTTTTCCATAATTATATTTCAATGAGAAAAACAAAATTGTTTGTTTATTACTTTAAGCTAATATTAATATATTTTTGTTTTTCAATTTAATAAAATTTATTTTAAATTAACAAAGATTAAAAAGAAATTTTTTTTTTTTTGGTTTTAAATACTAAGCTAATTTTAATTTATTTTAACTTAACAAATTAATTAACTTAATTTTATTTAACTTATTATTATTATAAAATTGCAGGACTTGCGTTAATGTTATTTCTTAGATGAATTGCCAGATATAGCGATGTACAGGATCAACATTGCTCGTGCTGCTGACAGTAAAATTCTTTTTTTTTTTAAGTTCTTTTATAGTTGAAATTTATTTAAATTTATTTTTGTTTTAAAATTAAATAATTTTTTTTTTTTTTTAGTTATAGTTATAGAATTTTTGTTTTTGTTATAGAATTTTATTTAATTTATTTATTCAGTACACTTTTACTTTATCTATATTATAAATTATTTAATACATTTCAATTGTATTATAAAATGTTTCATACACTTTAACTGTTTTATAAATTGTTTAATACACTTTAACTGTATTATAAATTGTTTAATACACTTTAACTGTGTTATGAATTGTTTAATGCCCTGTAACTGTATTATTTTTTTTGGTTTACAGACTGCGCCAGTTTATTTATTAAATTAAATGCTTGAACTTTTATTTTTACTTATTTTATTTAATTATTTGTAGTAACAGTACATATCTCTTAAAAGACAAACTATAGAATGAATACATTAATGTTCTTATTTCTAATGCATGTTTACTTAATCACTCGGATTGCAACGTGATCGTGTTAACATGCATTTTATACATCTGACCTTTAATACTGTACCTAAATGATCAATTTACGTAATAAAACTGCTGTGTATGCGCTTTTTGTCAGCCAGACTGTTTTTTTCTTTTGTTACAATATTGATAACAATATTTTGAATCTCCGACAAAATTGTGAGAGAACAATAGATCCCGTTTAGTACTTTAGGATTAAGTGCGGTTTCCAATATTTCAAAAAAATTGCAAGCAACTTGCGCTCATCTGTTGCATAAGATTCTGCCGATTTGCTTAGAGTTCTGAAGATGATATCGGACTTCCGCTCTGAAACAATACGGCTCCTAAGGCTGCACTAGAAATATATGTGGTTAGTTCAAAAGGTTCCTGGAAATTGAGATGGTGAAGTAATACTCTGGTGAAGCTAAAATTTTTTAAACCGGATTAAATGCATCTAACGCTGGATGATTTCAGTGAATTTTCTCATTTTTGGATAGCTTGCTATCAATATTACCGTTTTCGCCTCTAAGATACTTTGTAAGGAGTTTAGTAATTCGAGTGTAATCTTGAATAAACCTACTGTAGTAACCAGAAAAACCAAGAAAGGCATGAAGATTTGAAAAATTTGTTGGTTCAAAATATTCTAAAATGTGGTTAACTTTTTTGGGCTTGTTTTTATACCATGTTCATTTAAGACAAATCCGAAGAATTCATGTTCTGTAAAAAAAAAAAAAAGTTAAACAAATAAACTTTTGAAACGGTGTTATTAATAATATAATCTGTGATCATGAAAAAGAAATCGAAAACGTGATCAAGTTCAAGTTAAAAGTAAATAAACACACAAAACAAATAAAATAAAAAAAATAAAAAATAAGGTTGCAAAAAGTAGTTTTTAATATTAAATAACAACTTTGTATTTTTTTACTAAAAGTTTTATAAATTACTAGCAGATTTATACGGCGTTGCTCGGAATTTTTCAAAATTTAAATTTACATTTTATAATTTATATAATATGTATAAAGCAAATATTTTTTTTTGTTTTAATAGGGTACCCGGTGAGCGTTACTGCGCTTCTCAATAGAGGTTTAATACAAGTTGATTTTACTGCAAAAAATTAATATAAAAACTACACATGGTATAAATGTTAAATTTAAAATGTATTAAAGCAATTTTTTTAAAACGATTTTTCTAGGATTATTGTAGTAATTTTTACACTTTCTGTAATTCAAAGAAGTACTAACTACTTTCTAAAATTAGATGTAATTTACTTCCAAAAATTTTTTGTTGATTAATCGTAGGACCGACATGTGTTATCAAACACCAACCCTGTTAACAGACTCAACTCCATTTTGAAGCTTCACGAATGCAAAATTTTGGAGTCAACCGGTCAAATCTTTTCTAATTTAGAGTGAAGTAACGAAAAAATCTGTAAAAAGCCGCTGTGCCGCAATGGGTTAACGAAACACAACCAAAAAATGTTTGAGGCTTTCTTTTTAGCAAAAGCAGTGCTTCGCAATATTGGATAAAATTTGGGTCCAAAATTTTTTTTGATCAACCGTCGTACCGACATGGGCTAACAAATTCCAAAATTATTAATAGTGTGAACTTAATTTTCAAGGAGCATCACGTATACAAAATTTGAAATCAATCCGTTTTCATTGTAGAACAAAAAATTTTAAATATTTGCACCAACTTGGCGGTCCGTTATAGCAAAATTTAGCTCACGATTTCTTTCCGGACCCAAACAGCTTTATATACAAATTTTCGTGAAAATCGGCTGAGCAGTTTAGGAGCCTATTCGCTACATGCAAACAAACAAACAAACAAACTTTCGCTTTTATATATATAGATTATTCATTAAATAATATCTCGTTTATTTATCCATGAATCATGGTTCTTATCAAAGCCAAGCCACCTACCCAAAACTGGATTTCCTTTTTTTCTAATATTTTTTTTACCAAGTAAACATTAGTAAATTTAACAAACGTAAGTTCAGGTTCATAAAAACTGCCTTTTATTTGTTTTTGTGTGTAATTAAATAAATTATATGTATTTGGATCAATTCTTTTTATTTCCGCTATTGTATAAGTGTCTGTTGACCAATTAGGTTGACAACATTTTGCAAATATACCTTTCAATTTACTGTTACGACCAAAATCGCCCAACTTTGTAAATGCATTTCGAAATACTTTTAATTTATTGTAGACAGTTTTTAATAATAATTTCTCATTTTTCTTTGTTAAAATGGCTTATATTATTTCGCAAGTTTAATGGTAGAAGTTTAATTGTATGATGATATGTTGAGTTATATTTTTCTATTAGCGATGACAGTATAGTTAACCACTTATATGTGCCTTCCAAACTGAATTGTTTCCACATCATATTTTTTTAAGAGTACGATTGAAACGTTCTACAATTGATCCTTTTAGTTCTGAATATGTATGATAATGGTTAATTTTATTAAATTTCGTACCTTGATCAGATAGTAAATTTTTTAGTTTTTTACCAGCATGCTTAAAAATATTTCTCATTGCGATTAAAACATTATTAGCGCTTTTATTTTTAATCGGTTTAGCATATACATACTTTGAAGATATATCAATAACTGTTAATAAATTTACATATGTCATATTTAATTTTGCATACGGGATCATTTCAACCAAATCAATTTACAAATATAATTTAAATGGTAGGGTCAGTTGCTTTTATATTATTTCTAAATTGCATTTTAAATTCAGTTTCTTATCGGGCACAGACCAAAAATAATAAATTTTATTCATATATTTACAATGATGATAGCGGGAACATCTATATCTGGAAAAAGAATATTTGTGTATAATTTAAATGAAAATATTGACAGATTGATTTATCCGAAAATTATTGATTAACACCGAAAATGGTGTAACACAGAAATTTCTGCTATTCCAAAAAAATCTACCTTTTTCTTATATAGACTTTTATACCAGTATTCCAAAAGAGTTTAGTGATAATGAAAATAAACCTACTTTAATTGTTCTAGCTGACTTAATGTAAGATTCTGCAAATAAACAGGTCTGTTAGCTGTTTACTAAATTTCGCACCATCGTAATTTATCTATTATATTGTTAACGCAAAACGTTTTTCATAAGGGAAAATTTTTAGAAGATATTTCGTTAAATTGTAAATATTTAGTGCTTTTCAAAAACCCTCGAGACAAATCACAGATTTTTCCTCTTGCTAGACAACTATATCCGGAAAATATAAAGGTTTTCTTGAAAGTATATAATGAGTCAACATCAAAATCTCATGGTTATATTGTGTTTGATTTAACACAATAAATTAACGATTTATTTCGTATTAGCACTAATATTTTTTCCAAAGAATATTGTCTATCATTCTGTGATATGGGTGATTTGAATAACAACTGTCAAAAGTATGAATTAGCACTAATATTTTTTTCCAAAGAATATTGCCTATCATTCTGTGATACGGGTGATTTGAATAACACCTTTCAAAAGTATGAGGCGATTGAAGAAAAACCAGCATATATTACATGCACTAGGAACATGCAAAAAGAAGAAATTTCGTAAAAATATTCTTAAATATTGTGATGACGATATTATAAAAACTATTGCTGAAATTGCAATCAATATATTAAATGGCAATAGCAAAATATCACCAGCACAAAAAGCAAAATTAAAAGAACATAAAAAACAAGTAAAGAAACAGACAGTCGGTGCAACCGACTTAGAAATAGGTGTAGGGTATTTCTTAGTCGGTTGTATCGACTGACTACTTCTTCACTTGTTTAATGGATAAATTAATAAAAAATTTTAATATTTTTGATTAGATTGAAAAAAATTTTTAGTATTATAAATTTTATTAGCTTTGTCTTACGATTAAACTAATAAATGTGTTTTTAAGGTTTTAAAATGACTTTTGGAATTCTAATTTAATTTGAACCGATTAGTTGTATTGAATTTCTTTTTGTAATATTTCTCTTTTTTTAATTCATATGCAATATATTATGTTATAAATCTATATATTTAATTTTTCTAATATTTTGGTAAAATATATTATATGATGCGCATTCAGTACATATTCAATGAATCAAAGATTGCTAAGCGTTTTTAAAGGCACATGCTTTTTTAAAAATTGTAAAAGACTTTTCTTGATCAAAGATTTCCGAAAAATATTTATGAAAGTACATCTCCAAAAAATAAATTTATATATCATACTAGCTAATACCCGGTGCACGTTGCTGCGTCTCTGCATGGACGTTTAATTGAAGTTGATATTACTGCAAAAAGTTAACCCAAAAATTGCGCACGGTGTAAATTTTAAAATGTAAGAAAGCAATTTTTTTAAAACGATTTTTCTAGGATTATTCTAGTCATTTCTGAAACTTTCTGTAATTCAAAGCAGTACAAACTACTTTCCAAAATTACTTCCAAAAGTTTTTTTTGACCAATCATAGGACCGACGTGTGTTACCAAACACCAAGTTTATTAACATACTCAACTCCATTTTCAAGTTGCTTCAAGCTTATAAAAATTTGGTGTCAACTGGTCAAAACGTTTCTAATTTAGAGTTAAGTAACGCAAAAATTTATAAAAAGCCACTGTGCCGCAATGGATTAAAGGAAATACACTTTCTCTTTGGGCAAAGCAGTATTGCACAAAATTGGACGTAATTTGCTTCCAAATCGGGCCGGCATGGGTTAACCAATTGCAAGTCTGTTAAAAGAGTTAATTTCATTCTCAAAACAGAACACATATACAAAATTTGAAGAAAATCGGTTAAACCGTTTCTAATTTAGAGTAAAGTAACCAAAAACTTTATAAAAAGCTGTTGGGTCGCAATGGGTTAATGGAACTAAATAAAATTTTTTTGAGGCTTTTTTTAGCCAAAGCAGTACTTCGCAAAATTTTACTATATTAGCTTCAAAAATTATTTTGACCAACCGTCGGGCCGACATGGATTAACAAATTCCAAAACTGTAAATAGTGTCAACTCAATTCTCACAGATGAGCACATATACAAAATTTCAAGAAAATCGGTCAAACCGTTTTTAATTTAGAGTTAAGTATTAAAAAAACCTATAAAAAGCTGTTGGGTCGCAATGGGTTAATGGAACTCAACAAAATTTTTTTTGGGGCTTTCTTTTATGCCAAAGCAAAATTTCGGAAAATCGGACAAAATTTGGACACAAAAATTTTTTTGACCACCCGTCGGCCCGACATGGGTTAACAAATTCTAAAACTGTTAGTAGTGTTAACTCAATTCTCAAGGAGCATCACGTATACAAAATTTGAAGTCAATTGGTCAAACCGTTTCGAATTTAGAGTAAAGTATTGAAAAAACATATAAAAAGCTGTTGGGCCGCAATGGGTTAATGGAACTCAACAAAATTTTTTTTGGGGCTTTCTTTTATGCCAAAGCAGAATTTCGTAAAATTGGACAAAATTTGGACCCAAAAATTTTTTTGATTACCCGTCGGCCCGACATGGGTTAACAAATTCCAGAACTGTTAATAGTGTCTACTCAATTCTCAAAGAGCTTCACGTATAGAAAATTTGAAGTCAATCGGTCAAACCGTTTTCATTTTAGAACAAAGAAGTTTAAATACTTGCACCACAGCCCCAACTTGGCGGTCCGTTAGAGCAAAATTTTTGGGCCACGATTTCTTTCCGTACCCAAAAACCTCTATTTACAAATTTTCATGAAAATCGGCTGGGCAGTTTAGGAGTCTATTCGCTACATACAAACAAACAAACAAATAAACAAACATACAAACAAACAAACTTTCGCTTTTATATATATAGAAGATATATAATACACAAGAGTGTTGGTGAGACATTGCCAACATGTAAAAAATTATTGCACATCAAAATGATTATAAATATACTTCAAACAATAAAAAATGATTGCAATACTTATATTTTAAAATTTATTTCCCCTACAAGAATAAAAAAAAAAAAAATAAAACTATTCATATCATAGAGTGATAGAGGTACGATACGAATTGAGATCTCCGAAATGTTTATTTTTGTTTTTTTTTAAAACAAAATTTTGAAGTAGGGAGAATATAGAACAGAAAATAATAGAAATTTGTTTTATTTCTTTGATGGCTACATTCAATATTCAATATTGCAAATGTTTCTTCCTACCCATTCATAAAAAAAAAAAACCAATTTTTTACAAAAAAGTGGCAAACAGATTTGAGAAACAAAAAACAAGAATAAAGAAAAACGAGATAGAATGTAGTAGAGTAGACAGTGTCAACTCTGGGAAACCCGCATGACCGTAACATATGCATTATATCATACGGTTATTTACTTTTGGCAAAATTTAAAATATCCAGCTTTTTTAGGTGTAGAGTAATGCTTACATAAAAGAAGGAGTTGTATGGCAGTTACTTGAACCCTTTGTAGTAGACCAACCAAATTTTGCAGTAACTTTGGCCATTACACTCAACTATTTTTGAGACACCCACCTTCATTTGCTGTAGTGTAATCCTCATATAAAAGAAGGAGTTGTATGGCAGCTACTCGAACCCTCAGCAGTAGACCAACCAAACTTTGCAGTAACTTTGGTCATTACACTAAACTATTTTTTGCAAAATTTCAGACACCCAGCTTCATCAAGTGTAGTGTAAAGCTCATATAAAAGAAGGAGTTGTATGGCAGCTACTCGAACACTCTAATATTTTGCAGGAACTTTTGCAGAATAATTTTGCAGAAACTTTGGTCATAAAACTAAACTACTTTTGGCAAAATTTAAGACACGCAGCTGCAATAGGTACAGAGAAATACTCATATATAAAAAGAAGTTGTATGGCAGCTACCCGAACCCATGGACCAAAATGGCTGGATTTAAATGGCGATTCCGGTTTTTGCATAAAAACGAATTTGTGAAATTTTCATAATCCTAGCTCCTTTATTTTTTAAGTTATCGTGATGACGGACGGACGGACGGACATACATCGCTAAATCGATTTATTTTTCGAATCTGATCCGATCCATACACTTGAGTCTATATCTACCCCCCCTCCTTCTCTGCGTCACAAACGTAATGGCAAATTTATTATACCCTTTGAATATATAGTCATACGGGTATAAAAATTAAAACTATATATCATTGATGTACGAATTGAAATTTACGAAATGTTTATTTTTGTTTTTTTTTGTCTAAAACAAAATTTAGAAGTAGAGAGAATATAGAACAGAGTATAATAGAAATTTGTTTTTGTTTTATTTGTTTGATGGCTATATTCAATATTGTAAATGTTCCTCCCTATCCTAAATTCACTCACATTTGGTACGATTTTAGTCTTACGCAATAAAAACATATCATCATATAATTTATTTATGATTTCAAATTTTACATAGAAAGTAAAGCATTTCTTATAAAATTAAAAAAATAAATTAATTAAAAAATATAAGATTTAAAAAATAAATATGTATTTGATTAATTTTTAAAATTGGAATTTTAATAATATTTTAAATAAAAGAATAATAAGGATAGAAATAGAATTATAGAAATTATTTTGAATACCATAGAAAATTTTCCGTTGTGTCCATAATTTAAATAAAACAAGTAAAGAAACAGTCAGTTGGTGCAACCGACTTAGAAATACCCTACACCTATTTCATAAGTCATTTTAAAACCATAAGAAATTTTATTTTTTTTTATCTTAAAACATGGCTAACTATGTCCAGAATCCGAACCCATGGGTCGATTTCGCCCATTTGCACTCCCTGCCGTACTTTCAGTCCTAGTAACCTACAGTTAAAATTTCATCAAATAGCCCCATTTTTTTTGAGTTATTGTGCCTACGGACAGACGGACGGACGGACACGCTGATCATAAATATATATACTTTTCCATATCTAGATCGCTTCTTTTAGGTGGTTACAAACACCATGCCAAAGTTAATTTACACTTTTCCTATTTCATAGGTGTAGGGTATAATAAAATATACAATAAATCACTCAAAATCAAATGTCATTTAATTTTGCTCCAAATTATTTAATAGAACAAGATGCTACACCGCTGCGATTCAGTGTAGCGCTACATTATTCTCAACGCGACAATTGCTTAAATTATTTCGAAAATTTTTTACATTAAAAAAAAGTGTACAAAACAAATATATTATCGGAGCAGGTTACATGCAACAAAAAAATTAAACTTAAACAAGTAAAGAAACAGTCATTCGGTGCAACCGACTTAGAAATACCTTACACCTATTTGGTTCAAATTTAATGGGAAGTTCATTAATACAAGTCCAGAAGTTTAATGGAAGTCATTTTAAAACAATAAAAGCTGTTATTAGTTTGGTCGTAAAACATAGCTAACCAAATTAACTTTATAATATTAAAAACATTTTCTAATTAGACTTTCTATAAAAAAATATTACAAATATTCTTACTAATTTATCGATTTGAAAATATTAAAAAACAAAAAAACTTGAATTAAATGAAAATATATTTATTTCAATTCAATACAAAAGTAAAAAAATTTGAATTAATAATTTTGTGATAAAAATTTAATATATTTAATAATTAAAATTTTCCAAAACTGCAATTATTATAAATAGGTACATATATCGAAAAGCTTATAAACGCAAAATATGAAATAAAATATGTATTTCTAAAATATAATTGCAAATTTAGAACTTTTCATATAATTCATTTAAATATAACCATAAATTTTACACAAATGGAACAAGTACCTTTGAATAAAGCTTAACTATTGTACACAATGTCTTGATTATATATCACCTATGGTAATAATTCAATAAAATATATGATATAATACAAATTAGAAAAAAGGAATTTAATCGTTTATTAAAAAAATATTTTGTTTTTAATTTATAAAATATTATACAAAATATGTTTTGTGGTAAAATTCTTAGCCTTTTCAAAATATAAAAGTGTTAAATAAAAATGGAAATAGGAAAGAACCCTCGTGTATCAAATTTAAAGTTTTTATCTTCATCAATCTCGAAGATAAGCTTTTTAATTTTGGGATATCTTAGGAGGCACCTGAACCACCGCTACAATTAAGTCTAAATTTCGGGGACACATGAAATAGGAAATATATTCTTTGGCTTCGAAATTATACTCATCTGGCCTCAGATCGATCAAAAGCTTTTAGAATCCGAACTCATTGTCCTAACTCGACCAGAACCAATTCCCATGGTACTTTCATTATTAGTAACCTGGGGTTTAAATTTCATCAAAATAGCGGCATTATTTTTTGAGTTATACTGCTTTTAAGATATATGCTCGTTAGCTTTTGAACTTTCAAAGGTTTCAGAACCCAAAACCATGGTCTGTTTTCACCCATATGCAGTCCCCGTCATACTTTCAATACTAATTAACTCTTGTACACAACTGGAACATTCTATTTAAATTTTAAGTTACTATTTTTATTAATTTCGATGATAAGTTTTTTTTAACCTTGGGGGTTCAAAGAGGGGTACTGAACCACCACTCTGATTGATCCAAAATTAGGGGAACGCGAAGGAAATAGTAAAGAGCCCCCATGTATCAAATTTGAAACTTCGAAATTTGTTTGAAGTTACTATCTTTATTAATTTTGAAAATATGCTTTAAGGTCTTCGGAACTGTGTGTGGTCTACTATTCCAATTGGTCCTAAATTTCAAGGACACTAAGGAAGTAGAATGAGACACCCTGATACCAAATTTGGAGTTTCTATCTTCATTGATTTCGGAATTATGCTCGTTTGGCCTAAATTCGATCAAAAAGTTCTAAGTTCCGAACCGATTGTACATTACCCACCGTACGGAATCACCGCCGTAGTTTCATTAGCGGTACCCTACAACATAAATTTTATGAAGATAGCGTCATTAGTTGTTGAGTTATCGTAATTTTTTATATATGTTCGTTAGCCCTTAGACCGATTATAAAGGTCCAGAATCCGAACTCTTGGGGTGATTTCGCCCACATGCAGTCCGCGCTGTACTTTAAATACCAGTTAACCCTTGTACACAAGTGGAACGTTATATATTAATTTTAAGTTACTATTTTTAGTAATTTCATTTATAAGCTTTTAAACCTTGGATGGTCTAAAAGGGGTACTGAACCACCACTCCAATCGATCCCAAATTAGGGGGAAACATAAGAAATAGTAAAGAGCACCCTTGTGCCAAATTTGAAACTTTACATTTTTTCTAGCTTCTATCTTTATTAATTTTAATGATACGCTTCAAGGTCATCAGAAATGTATGGCTGGTCTCCGTCCTACTACTCCAATGGGGCTCAAATTTTAAGGACACTAATGAAAAAGAAAGAGACACCCTGATACCAAATTTGAAGGTTCTATCTTCATTGGTTTCGAAATTATGCTCGTTTGGCCTAAATTCGACAAAAAAGTTTTTAGTTCCGAGCCCATTGTACATTACCCACCGTACGCAATCGCCGCCGTAAATACATTCAGTACCCTACAATACAAATTTTATGCAGAAAGCGTCATTAGTTGTTGAGTTATCGTGATTTTTTATATATGTTCGTTTGCCCTTAGACCGATTAAAAGGTCCAGAATCCGAACCCGTTGGCCGATTTCGCCCATTTGCAGTCTCCGCCGTACTTTCAGTCCTAGTAATCCACAGTTAAAATTTCATCAAGATAGATCCATTATTTTTTTTGAGTTGTCGTGCCTACGGACGGACGAACGGACTTGGCTATATCGACTCAGGAGGTCACGCTGATCACAAATATATATACTTTTAGGTATCTAGCTCGCTTCATTTAGGTGGATACAAACACCATACCAAAGTTAATATACCCCTTTACCTATTCTATAGGTGTAGGGTATAAAAAGATATTTTATTAGTGGTGTGATGTTTTTCGTTGTTTTTTTCAAATATTACAAAACGAAGATTGAAATATTTTGAATTTTATATGGGTACATATATTAATTTTATACCCGTATGACTATATAGTCAAAGGGGATAATAAATTTGCCATTACGACGCAGAGAATGAAGGGGGGCAGATATAAACTCAATTGTATGGATCAGAATCGAAAAAAAAATCTATTTAGCTATGTATGTCCGTCAGTCCGTCCGCCCGCACGATTACTCAAAAACTAAAGGAGTTAGGATCTTAAAATTTTCACAAATTCGGTTTTTTTGCAATAGCCGTCATCGCTATTTAAATCCAGCCATTTTGGTCCATTGGTTCGAGTAGCTGCCATACAACTCCTCTTTTATATGAGCATTACACTACACCTAAGGAAGCTGGGTGTCTGAAATTTTACAAAAAATAGTTTAGTATAATGGCCAAAGTTACTGCAAAATTTGGTTGGCCTACTGCAGAGGGTTCCAGTAGCTGCCATACAACTCCTTCTTGTATATGAGCATTACCCTCCACCTAATAAAGCTGGGTGTCTGAAATTTTGCTAAAAATAGTTTAGTGTAATGGCCAAAGTTTCTGCAAAATTTGGTTGGTTTACTGTACATGGTTCCAGTAGCTGCCGTACAACTTCTTCTTTTATATGAGCATTACCCTACACCTAATAAGTTGGGTGTTTGAAATTTGGCAAAAATAGTTTAGTGTAATGGCCAAAGTTACTGCAAAATTTGGTTGGTCTACTGCAGAGGGTTCGAGTAGCTGCCATACAACTCCTTCTTTTTTATGAGCATTTCAGTATACCTAATAAAGCTGGTATGTTTGAAATTTTGCCAATAGTAATTAATGTTTATAATAATAATGATATAATGTTTATATAACGGTCATACGGGTATCCCAGAGTTGACACAGTCTACTCTACTACACTCTTCCTCGTTTTGAATATTTTTAATAAAGAACAATATCTTAATTGCAATGTTTTATTTTTTAAAAACGATTACCAATCAAACTACTAATACACAAATATGTTAGCGAGGCTTACTTATTTCAGATCACAATTCATTTTGATACATTGTAATTCGATCATCAATTTTAGTAATAGAATAGCAACAGATATGTATTTGAAATAGAATATGTATATGAATTGAATTGTTTTTTTATTTTTGTTAACATTGTAATAAAAAAGGAGGTATGAAAAATTTAAAGTGATAAAAAGATTAAGTTTTTAGTTTCTCACTAATCAAATTAGTAACGCGTTCGAAAATAAAATTTTAAAAACTTGAATTTTTTTTTTTTAGCAATATTAATGTATATAAAATATACGTATTAAAATATTAAACGTATTAAAAATTTACTAAAGTATTACAAAGTACTTCAAAATGACAGTAGTGAGTATGTATCTAATGCTAGAAGAGATAAAATACTTTAGCAAAAATGACTAAAAAAACCTGTGCAATTGCAGTAGTAGGATCAGTTAAGAAAATAAAATATTGCTATTATCGATAAGAGTTTTTGTAATTTTATAATTGTTACTTTAATTGAATTAATATATAAGAAAAAATTTAATCGAATTATAAATCATTTTTACATGTTTGAAATGAAATTTAACGGGAGGTCTACTAAATTTATATTTTTATTTGTGCTAGTTGAAATTCAGAAATTTATTTTTTGAATTTTGCATTTAAATTAATGTTATGAAAAAATCTTCCCTTTTTTCAATCAAATGAAATACATAATCTTAAAATTTCAAAATCCTAATTTCTTCACCAATCTGATTTCTAAAATTTAAAAACTAGAAATCTGATTGCTAAAAATAGAAAAGTTTGAAAATAATTGTTCAATAAAAGAACAAATTACCATGAATATATTTTACAAGTAGAAAGATAGATATATATATTATGTATTATGAGTTATGATATTTTAGTATATCGATGGAGGAATTATAGAATCTTATATGTTTGAAACTAATCGGTTTTTGATTCACAAGATCTATTCAGGTATTAATTAAAATCTGTGGCAAAATTCAACGCATAGAAAATATTTTGGGAATCGTTAAATTTTATTTTTAATAAAATTTCGAATTTACCTGTTTGCACTAATTATATATTTTAGTATTCTGACAAATATTTACAAAATACATCCTTTTTTCGGCTGCTTCAGATACCTCTCACCAACCACCCATGATCTAACCAGCATATTTCGAAATTAATAAAGATAGAAACTTGAAATTTGGCAAGAAAGTGTTTCATCATATTTACATCCCCGAAATTTAGGATGACTCAGTTGTGGGTTTAGATACCTTACTTACCCACCTCTAAACCTAACAAGCATATCTTCAATATTAATAAAGTTTTACGTCAGATTGGTGTTCCACTTAACATGGAAAATCAACACTTTTCAGTGACAACGTAGACAAACAGTCTTGTAAGTTTGCAGGAGAATAAAGAGCAAAATTGAAGAAAAGAAGAAGAATTTCGTTCTATTATGGTAGCTGGTAAGAGAGGCAAAAAGACATACGATGATGAAACCAAGAGGAATAAGAAGTAACGAGCAGTCAAAGGGGTCATAAACAGAAGAAAGCATGAATAAAAAGATGGAATTAAAGAGATAAACTGGACACAGAAAGGAGAAGATCTCGTGCAGATGAAGAAGATAGTCGAGACCAAGAAGAACTTCACAAAGGAGCTGCAGGAGATTCTGGCAACAGCGGCAAAGTTTAGAATCTGTAAGCTAAAAAAAAATTGATATTAGATTGTTGCAAAAATTTCAAAAACCAGAGTTCGTCGTCTTGTGTGCCGGTTCAGGCTAAGACTAGCGGTGCCACGTTGTTACAGCTGTTTTGAATTCGATAATTTTAAAAGGAACTGCAACGGAGTTGGTCGAAGAGACTTGTGCTCTAGGTACGAGCAGAAAGGACAAGTGGTCGAAAGTTGTACAAAAGTTCCGAGTAGAAGAAGCGGACAAAATTATAATTGTTTCGATTTTGACAAAAGAAGTAAATTTGTTTTATACAAAGCTTTTTATAGAAGAAAGTTACATGGTGTATGCATGGGTTTCAGCAGAGATTTCTACCATCCTTCTATTTACTCACTTTTCATTTGTGAAGATTGTCAAAACTATAAAAGTTTATTGCGTGGAATGTTTGACAATATACATAAGTCAATTTCTGATATTGAAAATGAGAAATCTTGTTTATGTATTAAAAAAAATAACATCATTGTGAGTAATACAAACAGAACATGGAAAAATCGTTTGATGGGCTATGCAGCCGTGTTGCTGCTCAAAATAATGATACTTCTATAATGCAAAAAATGATAAAGGAAATTCTGTCATCTCTACCTAAGAATTTTTGTGATTTAGAAAATAATGTAAGATATTTCATCGAGATGGTTCAAGTCGCCAACATGTTGATGTATCTTCATTTAACAATTTGTTAGTTCCTCAACATAATTCCTTTATTGAAAAACTAGAATCATTACCTACGAATCTATTCTTATTGGAGTTGTTCACTAACCTTCAAGATTCTAACTCCAAAAAAGTGGACACATTAAATAAAGGAATTAAAAGTGCATTTACAACACGTGAATTTGGAACGCAAATTACTTTGGAAACTTGTGATATTGATATTCAAACGGATCCAATAATTTTACATAAATTTGGGGCTATATAGACTGAAGATGAGTGGGATCGTAGAATATCTAAACTACATATTTTTAACCTCTCTTTAGCTAATATTGAAAAATTAAAAAATTCATCTATTTGTATTAAAGGAGCTCCACGCTCCTTTGACTCTATTAAAATGCTCCAGTTTATAAAAAATTAGCTCCTTATCAAATCTTGTTTCCTGCGTTAATGCTACTCCAAATCGTATTAAAAGAAAACATTAAATTTCGCTGTTTTAAATTAACTGGGCCATATGGTTCAATGCAGTTGTTATTGGATCCTAACAATGGTTACATTTGGGACAAAATTGGAGTTGGACTTCGGATGCAGTTATTTTGGCAAATAGACATGCTAAACCAGAGCGACCTTCTAAACCTTGGCGAGCTGATAAACCTGAGTTAGCTGTTAAACCTAAGCGATTTTTTATATACAAAAGCAACTAAGAGCTAAAGATAGTTCCAAGTTTTCGTTTAGTCGGATAGATGCAAATTATAATCCTTCTAAACCTAACCTACATTCTAATAAAGCTAATTTATTTACTATAAATAATTTTGAAAATTTAACTAACTCACTAATAACCGATCGTTCCAACTATAATAAGAATTCTAATACAGTTAAATTAAACAAAGTAGATAGTGATTTAATAAATCTTCTCGAGGTACTTAACCTTTAATAGTAGAGGTGACGTAAAATTTACCCCTTTACAACAACAACATAAAAAAACCTATATTTCTGTTGTAGTTGGCCATGAAATTTTTTTTTTATTCTAATATTTTGTTTTTAACTATATGTCAGTGTAATTTAAAGTTCCTCCTGGTGATACTTATACACTTAAATTCACTGCGAACACAAACTCTAAAGTACATAACATTTAAAAATGATGAAATTAATCAATTGAACTCTAGTAATAATAATCGTAAGAATTCTTTATAGTATATTTTTAATATACCTCTTAATAATAAAAAACAAATTAAATCTAAATTAAGTTATTCTTGGATCGTTTGATACCGAAATGCTCCTTAAATAAACATGTTTAGATTCTTGTCTTAAAACGAAAATTTCAAAATTAAAAAAAAAACACTTTCTTCCACTTTGACAGAGTACCAAAACTTTGTTCAAAGTGAAACTTTAAATCCTCATGTAAAATCATCATTACCAAAAAAATCTCAAGTACGGAAAGCTTTAAATTCCTCAAGTTTTTCTAATTCAATAACACCATTACCACCGGTGTGAGACCCTTTTTTGCCACCTGTTGTTAAAGTTAGACTTAAATCTTTAGAAGATAATAATAATAGCAGGTATGTTTTAGCCAAACTCAGGGATAGCAAAATTTTTGAAAATGTTAGGTGGTTTCCAAATGATGTTAATGAAATGCGTGATATTTTATAAAATTAATTATTTTATTTTATTTTTTTTTTGTTGGACTATTCCTTGCGTTAACATTTCATCAACTTGTCTTTTTATTTAGGATTTAAGAATTTCAGGTAGTCTATAAGGTCTAACGTTTACGGGTGGTTTATCAGATTAAATGTTTATTTCATGTTTAATTGTATCTCTACAGGTCAACTTGTCACATTCTAAGTAAAATAATTGATTAAATTCTCTACATATATTTATGATGGAAGTTTTTCTTTCGAATTAAGATGAAACAGACCTAACTGTTTATTTAATTTTTCAAACGATTTTCTATTAAATTTATATTTTCAACTTGTGCTAACGTATAGATATTAAAATTTTCTATAGGAGAAAAGTTTATTTTTAATTCTTCATTGCGTAATTAAAATGGCTTTTCATTTACGTTTATTATACTATGTTATATGGTTTTAGTTATAAAGATCCCATTTTCATTGACTATATTGGGATTTATCATTGTAATTGATTCTTCCTGAATTGTTACAGGACAGTATTTAATCAATTTTTCTGTTCGTGGCGGTAATACTAAAACTTTATTTTCTGTTTGGAATTTGATTGGAACTTTTAAATCATTAAAATAAAAAATTACTTGATAATTACCATAAAAGATAATTACTTCAGTTTTATTAAAAAATTCTTTGCCAATTATACTATCTTGCGCGATTGGGAAATTAGCGGAAACTATATGAAAAAGTATAACATATCTTTTCAGTTTATGACCAGGAACCTCAATTAATAATGTAGTAGTTCCAATTGTAGTAACAGGTTCGGGTGAAATACCTTTCAATCCAATAGACATGAGATCAATATAAGTATTGTCGTGCAAAGCATCTACTATAATAATGCTTATATTTGCCCCAAAACCTATCAACAAATTAGTAAATTGATTTTCCGCACCCTGTATTTCCGGAGACAACTTAGTGGAGAAGGTACGATTTTTCGCTTAACGTTATTTCTTGCTTCAGTCAATGAGGTTGCCCTGGCTGTGCGAACAATTATCCTTAATATATCGAACAATCCGCTTACAAAATTGTTTACTACTATGGATTAATTTACCTTATGTGAATGAATTATTTGGGCAGATCTCGTTTTAGCAAAGTTCTCTACAAGAGAAATCTTAAGATCTTCCCAGTTCTAAAGCTCCTAATATCGTATTGTGGCGGTATATGCAATTTTGGAAAAAATGACTTTCATAAAAGCTTTTAGGTCGTTGTTCTTTTTACCTCTTTAATACTGTATTTCTGCGAATCATTTTATTTGCTCGGTCAATATCGAATTTAGACATTTTATTTAAGGGATTTTGATTGGTTGGTTCAATAATTTTAATTTGCTCAATATTTTGTACTGGATCAGTATTGATATTAGCGATGGAGGACGAAGGTTTTGTGGAAGAACGAGAAATAGGCATAGGAACTAGTTTAGAAATTTTCCCCGTTCTTAAACTGAGCTTCATAAAAAGAAACTAGATTAATGAGTTAATCAAAAAAAAATTTCTTTTAAATAGACAAAATTCTTTAAATATAGGAAAATATTTTTTTTTAAACGAATAATATAAATATATTTTTTTTTAACTG